>CAUYON010208981.1:0-13625 GCA_963573935.1 Arctocebus calabarensis | reverse complement strand
CAGGATCAGACCAAATGAACAGACGCAACCACTTGCCCAATCTCCACTGCTTTAGCCTTCCTCAGGGTGTCCAGAAGCCTCACGCTGTCTCCCTGTGTCCCCAAAGGGAAGTTTCTGGGCAGATCCTGCCTGGCAGAGATGCCTGAAGTCCTCTCTCCCCAGTCGCACTGTGCCCAGCCGCAAGGAAGCTGTTACTTGTCCGCCATCTTGCTCTGCCTCCCAGGGCCATCAGACTTTCATAAATTTTTTATAGTCTTTAGATTACTCATATTAATAATACCTATACAAATATGACTTTAGAAAATATTTAACAATCAAAATTATGACTGATAACATTAGAGTTTTATGAATTTATATGATTTTTAGAACATTTATATGAATAATATATCCACAAATGTAAATTTTTTATTTTTATTTTTTATTTATTTATTTTTAAAGACAGAGTCTCACTTTATTGTTCTTGGTAGAGTGCTGTGGCATCATAGCTCACAGAAACCTCCAACTCCTGGGCTTAGGCCATTGATTGTCTTGCCTTAGCCTTCCTAGTAGCAGGGACTACAAGCGCCTGCCACAAAGCCCAGCTATTTTTTGTTGTAGTTTGGCTGGGGCCTGGTTCGAACTCACCACCCTCGGTATATGGGGCTGGCGCCCTACTCACTGAGTCACAGGTGCTGCCCCACAAATGTAAATTTTAAAAGATCTAGTATCATTTATCATTTGACAATGTTTTCCATATGTTTACCAAGTAAGTCTTATTTAATATCTATACAAGATGAGAGGTATATTTTTTGAGACTTTCCAGGGGCCCAGATGGAAAATCTCAAAGTTAATTTTAGACCAAAAAGACTTAATTTAGGATTTTGATTCTGAAGAAATCTGAATACTATTTTGCATACTATTCTGCTAAAGATGTCAAAAAGGTTCAAAACAAGGCTGGACATGTAATCCTAGCACTCTGGGAGGCCAAGGTGGGTGCTTAAGCTCAGGAGTTTGTGAACAGCCTGAGCAAGAGCGAGACCCATGTCTCTAAAAATAGCTGGGCACTGTGGCGGGTGGCTATAGTCCCAGCTACTTGGGAGGCTGAGGCAAGAGAAACACTTGAGCCCAAGAGTTTGAGATTGCTGTGAGCTCTGATGCCATGGCACTCTACTAGGGCAAGAAAGCAAGATTCTGTCTCAAAAAAAGAAAAAAGGTAAAAACATTTGATTAAAAGAGAATTACAGGCCAGAATTCTACAGTACAGAATTACTATAGAGTTCACCTATAATTCCCAGTTGCTGGGAGGCCAAGGTAAAAGGATCACTTGAGCAGCATATCAAAACCCTCTCTCTACGGGAAAAAAAAAAAAAAAATTAGGCAGGTCTGAGGATGTGTTTATAGTCCCAGCTAGTAGGGAGGCTGAGGCAGAAGACCCACTGGAGCTCAGGCATTTGAGGTTGCAGTGAGCTCTGATGCAGCCACTGCACTCCAGCCTGGGTGATAGAATGAGACCCTATCTCAAAAATAGATTTTTTTTTTTTTTGAGACAGAGTCTCACTTTGTCACCCCTGGTAAAGTGTTCTGGCTCATAGCTCATTGCTCATGGCTCAAATTCTTGGGCTCAAGCCCCCAATTAACCAGGACTACAGGTGCCTGCCACAATGCCTGGCTACTTTTTTTTTCTTTTTTAGAGACAGGGTCTTGCTCTTGCTCAGGCTGATCTCGAACCTACCAGCTAAGGGCAATCCACGCACCTCGGCCTCCCTGAGTGTTAGGATTACAAGTGTGATCTGGCCTCAAAAATAGAATTGACAGTGTCACATCAGGACCATCAAAACAGAATTACAGGTCATCGTTAAATAACAGTCATCCAGACGTTATAATAAATTAGAGCAAAATCTTATCAAAGTTTGGGTGAGAGAGTACATCTGGTTATAGATTACAAAGGAATAATCTTTAATTCTGTTAGATATTAATATTGTATACAGGAAAAGGCAAGGGCTAAGATCACTGAACTTATCTTTCCTGAATGAATCGATTCAGGTCAGAGACATAGGATCCTGTACTCTTTCCTGCTTATCATCTTCAAAGCATTCTTCTGGAGGGCTGCACTCAGGCACTGAGTTACAGGTTTGGGAAGTTTTATTGACAAGTAGAATGAACAAAGAGGGTTTGTTTATGGCAAGGGCCATCTATGTGGCTGGCCACAGGCAGACCTTTGCTATTCTATCTCTCACAAAGGAAAGACAGATTCTAAGACAGGACAAGAAATGCATGTCACAAAGTGCCAGAAAGTAAGGAAGTAAGGAAATATTACATACACACACGCAAAAAAAATGCACTTCGATAAAGATATGTCAAAGGGGCACAGGAGCCAACTGAAAGTGTTTCCAATGGTCAAAGCTGGAACAATTTGAGCAAGAAGATAATTGAAGTAATATGAGATTATAACTCAAAATATGCAATAAATATCCATGAGATGTATTGATAAAAATAAATGATTAAATTTAAAAATGGGGTGGAAGAGACAGATCTCCTGTTTAGAACTCTAAATAATTTAGATAGCTAGTTCAAGGAGATGGAGCGTAACTCCCTGCCCCTTAAGTGTGGGCCCTGTATTGTACTACTAACTTCCTTCCGAAGAGTACAATATATGAAAGGAAAACAAGAATAACTGTACAGTGGAGAAACTTGACAAACACAGGCGATCGAGGTTAAAATCAAATGATAAGTTTTGTAATAGTATGTACCTTTGATGTAATGTGATGAGAATGGCACTTTACCTCTGTGATCTTCCTCCCAGTGACCCATAGTCCCAATTTAATCATAAGAAAAACATCAGACAAATCTGAAAGGAGGGATAACTATTAAGATTATAGAAAATAAGGAAAAGACCAGGGAAGTCTGAAAAAACATGCCCACTAAATACAATGTGGTATTGTGTATAAAAATCTTAGAGCAGAAAAAAGCCATTAGCTAACAACTGGAGAAAATCTGAATAAAGCATGTACCTTCATTAATAAGAATGCATTAATATTGGCTCATTAATTATGGTGAATGTATCATGTTAATGTAAGATGTTAACAAGGGGGGAACTGGGTACAAAATATATGGGAACTCTATACGATCTTTGCAAGTTTTCTGTAAATCTAAAACTATTCCAAAATGAAAAGTTTAAGAAAAAGAGAAAAACTAATTTTATTGAGTTTTCTCATTATGAAAATAAATAAGGTAAATGTAAGCAATACAGAAAATATTAGGATAAATGTAAAAGGAAAGAAAGACATTTTATAAATAAGACACCTCCACTCCGAAGTTTGTAGCAGCACGATTCACAATTGCAAAGATGTGGAAACAACCCAAGTGCCCATGAATACATGGGTGAATTAAAAAAATATAAAATAATATTAATATAAAATTAAAAAAATATAAAATAATATTAATATAAAATTAAAAAAAAAAAAGGTGAACTAATACTTTTTGTGTGAACCTGGATGGAAATGGAGAGTATTCTTATAAGTGAAGTATCACGAGAATGAAAAAACAAGCACTATCGGTACTCACTATTATATTAGAAGCAATCGATTGACAATTATGTGCACATATGGAAATAAAACTCATCAGAAATCAGGAGGTGGGGCAGGAGGGAGGGTTGGCTACATTCATACCTAACAGGCACACTGTCTGGCTGACAGGCACACTCATAACTTTGACTCAAACTGTACAAAAGCAATAATTTATGTAAGCAAAATGTTTGTACCCCCATAATATTCTGTAATTTTAAAAAAATAATAAAAAATAAAGATAGATGTAGCATTCACTTGAAATCTCAGCCTTTCTTTAACATTTTGGCAAGTCTTCCAGACTCCCTAGTGTCCACAGAGTTAAATGTGAAAAATTTTATATAAATCAGATCCTATATGAGTTGCTGTTGTATCTCCTGCTTCCCTTCCACACACACATAATAATGAGAGAGGATACCCGAGAAGGGTGAGATCTAGGAGAACAGGTCTTCTCAAGGAGACCACAGGGATACACGTGCAGGGTCCTTTCCATGGTGACTCAGCTCTTGGGAATTTGTAAACTTAACTTCCTAGCATTTGGAAGTTTCCAAGTTCTATGAAATCCTGTAGTTATGTATGGGCTTGGATAGCATTTACCGCTTGTTTCAAACTGGCCAATGAGAAGGGTACCTATGGGTTGGAACTTTTTGACTGTTGATAAAAAGGGAACGACCACGCCAGTTGGGGAACACAGCCATTTGGAATTCTTCTATGTTGTAAGCTCCAGGCTGGTGAATAAAGCCCTTCCTCTTATAAACATGGTGTTTGGGTGCTCTTTTTCTCCATTGGGCCTCGTCTTCCTGCAATAATAATACATCCAGCATATCATATACTATGCCCATATAGAGCTAAATCATTATTTTAATAGTTTATGATGTTCTATTTTATTATAATCTGCCTAAACAAGCTTGTATGCCATTTAAGTGTTTTTCTTTTCTTTCCTTTTTTTCTTTTTGAGACAGCGTCTCATTATGTTGCTCTTGATAGAGTGCCATGGCATCATAGCTCACAGCAACATCCAACTCCTGAGCTCAAATGATTCTCTTCTCTTAGTCTCCTGAGTAGCTGGGACTACAGGCGCCCACCACAATGCCTGGCTAGTTTTTAGAGAGGGGTTTACGCTCTTGCTCAGGCTGATTTCAAACTCCTAATCTCCAGCAATCCACCCATCTTCACCTCTCAGAGTGCTTGGATTACAGGCACAAGCCACCGAGCCCACCCATTTAAGTGTTTTTTTCTCCTTTGAACAGCAGGGCTTTCACATGCATATACTAATATCCTTGAACCCTTATCCAAATTGCATCCAAATTGCATAGATGTGATTTTTTATGAATGATTTTGATCTGTGCTTATTTGAATCTACAGATGCAGGACCCAAAGCTGTAAGAGGGCCAACTGTACTAATGTAAGTTGCCGGATCTGGATTTGGCATGTTGCATGGGATGAAGACTTATTCCCTTGGTGGATGTTGCCAGGTGGCCGACAGCAGCCTTGCTTCATTTTTCACTCCTATTATCAGTGCGTGACTGAGCCTATTTCCCCACATCTTGCCAGTGGCAGGTGATCTCATTCTTCTTAATATCTGCCAATCTGATAGTTGAATATAGGTGCTGATTTTGATTCACCGTGGTTGGCACATCTTTCAGGTTTATGTTCCCCCATTTCTGCACCTAGAATTACTGTACCTACTCCATGTTTTAACATTTTACTGGTCCTTGAGTTCAATAGTTGAGGCCCTCCACTAGAAAAAGATCTGGGAAATCAAGATCCTTATCTAGTATATTAAAATTTCCTTCCACTTTCCAGACCCAAAGTATTCTGAGAGGGTAAAGGACAGCCAAAAACAAAACAAAGAAACCAAAAACTTGTTGAAATGAATGGCCCTAGGCCAATGTCTGTGTGGAGAATGAGGGACCCTTGGGGTCTGCCTAGCTGGGGACTGAGTATGTACAACAACTTTGGCCTTTTATAGCACTGAGCCTTTACTTGGGAAGAGCTCCACATCCTCCCAGGAGAAGGGGCAGCCCTAGTGTCCATGTTCAAAACTGATTGAAACAAAGGAGGGAATGAATCCAGGTAGATTCTCAAATTCAAAGCCAGAGACACGGAAATAGGCTCTTTGGGGAAGCATGGTAACCCAAAACAATGAGTTATTGCAGAGAAGGATGCATTAAAAGCCTGCAGAAAAAAACGAAGAGAAGCAGAGATGAAGGAATACAGGGAGGGAGGGAGAGAGAGAATCAGAGAAAGAAAAGCTGCCTGGCTTCACCAGGTCCTGTGGGCCCTGGCTGTACTTCCTACAGGTTTGTTCTGAGGTTACTTTGTATGCTTATAATAAGTTCTCCTTTTACTAACCTGTCCTTAACCAAGACTGTAAGATATCTGCTAAAGTCCAACTTTTTGGCTTATTTTATACAGTTTCCTAACAACCTTCAGATGACTGCCAAATTCCCCTGACACCACACTACAGGCATGCACAGCTGTAAATATTTACCCATTATGAATGTATGCTAGATGATAGTTATTGATTAGCCATTATGTGCCTGGCACTGTGCTGGGAGCCACAGACACACCAGAAAAGTAGACGACAAAATTCCTCACCCCAAGGAGCATAAGATGGGACATAAAGTAACAGATGAAAGAATTATAGAACAGTTAAGTAACACCACATGGGACTTATTAAATGCAAGAGCCTTGGGAAAGATCAGGATCAATGTGTGGCAAAAGAAGTCTGAAAATTACTTTTAAGTAGAGAAACTTGAACTGAGATTTGAAGGAAGGGTGGGAAAATGTTAAATAAAAAGAAGAGGAAAATGAGGCCATTCCCAGAGAAGTAGAAGAAAAGAATAGTCCTCTAACATTTTTTAATTTACAATTCAATTGCTTTTATTTGCATCATTTCACTCTTTAAACAATGCTGAGGGTATTACTGTTGCTATTATCTCTAATTAGCCTGGTGGACAGCTGAGGAAATGAAAGTTCAGAGGAGTGGCTGCAACTTGGACAAGGATGCACAGTCCATACACAGCAGAGCAGGATCTTAACAAAGGAGGGGGAACTGCAGCTCCGCTTCACCCCAAACATGCCTGCACAGGCCTAATACTCTCTCCTTTACGCTCTGGTTTCTAAGTCAGCTGCAAGGCTGCACGCAGGGTCTCTGGTCCAGGGGTTTCCCACAGGCTTTCTAGGTCGACCTGTGGGAAGGCCCGGCTAGGCCAGCAGCCCATGGTGGCATGCAGCCTGCCTTGCCCTCGGCTCACACCCTGCCAGCAGCCTGCTGGACTGTGTCTCCGTGGTCTCTGACATGGTGGTCACCGGCATGAAACTGTCCCTCTTCCCACTGCTAGGCCCACAAATTCTGTTATGGGCAAGAAGAGCAGAGCTGCTGGAAAGGCAGCCCCACATTGCCTGCCATCTAAGATAAGCCTGTGGCTATGGGCCTCCAAACCTGATTCCCATGCTCGCCCAGAGTGATAGGAGGATTTTGTGGAAAGACAAGTGCCTCCCTATTTATGGGGGTGGGGATGGGGAGCAGCTGCCCCACTGGCTTGGCAGGTTGGGGCAGGGCTGGGGGTAGGCCTACAGGAAAGAGAGGCTAGAGGACCTGGTCTATTCCAGGCACCGAAATTTCCAGGCAATAAGCTTCAATTTCATTTTCTGTAAAAAGGAAAACACTGCTTCCTTCTCAAGATAAGTTTTAAGGTTCAATAAGCAAATGGATAGAAGCCACCTTTCTAAATGCTATTTGAAAGAGAGCTGTGTTTCTCCTGGTAATTATAATGCGGGCCTTAGTTTTTGTTTGATTTAGAGTATTTCCTTGAAGGGTAAAAGCTGGTTGAGGAGCAGGCGCTCCTCACTCCGAACTATGGGTTACTTTGGGACTACCCCTGACTTGCTGGAGGGATTTAGGGCCTCAGTAACAGCTGAAATGAGTTGATAGTTACCACACACCAGGTAATTCTAGGTGCATGGCAGTTACCTGTCTCCATCCTCCTTAGGAGGTAGACACTAGACTGATTCCACCGAGGTAGGGAAGGCTGAGGGAATTTCCCTGAGAGCCACGTGGCCACCTCAGGCAGCCTTATCCCAGAATCTTTGCTCTGGGCTCGCCTGTTCTGCTATTCTGGGAAACATGCCCGCCCTTGTACATCCTGCCCCTAATGAGCCAGCCTCACGCCACCCTCTCCCTCTCCGGTTCTAAGCATCCAGATATGATCGATTCCTTTCTGCTTTTTGAATGAATCCATTTCTCCCCGGGTCTGTGCACATGTCGTTCCTTCCTCTAGGATGCCTTCTTCCTCATGCTTCTACATTTGAATGAGTTGAATTCCTGTTTGGGTCTCAGCTGAGATCACAAGCCCTCTGGGAAGCATTTTCTGAGTCTTCCAGGTCTGAGTTGGTGCCCCCACTCATTGCTGCCACCCCATGGAGAATCCATCTCTCTGTGCTCTCACTGCCTTCTCACTCCTCTGTGCACCCAGCTGGTGTGAGGACCGTGTCAGTGTCACTGCTGCTGTGTCTGGAGAGGTCGGCCCGGTGTCTGTCATGTGAATGTCGCATGTGCACTTGTTGGAGGATAAACTCATGAATGACTCCTCAGTGCTGCCTCCTCCACTGGTCATCCACCCTGCCCAGTCTCCACCTGTACCATGTGCATTAACCCTCTGGTTACTGGATCCTGGGGAAGCCCAGGAGAGGGGCCAATGCATCAAAACGTATGGCCTTCAGGGGGCTGGGCACAGCAGGAGTTTGCCACCTAGTACAGAGTTATCTTAGTATTTTAACAACCATGGGGTGGGTGTTCTGTGTGCATTGTTTATTCAACAAGGGACTTCCCTGACATGACCAATGACCATGGTTACTGGCAGAATTACCCAGAACTGGAGTGGGCTGAATAATTGGAAAGACAGGCTGTCTGCTGGTTGCCTAAAATTGCATCACTGGTGGATATCAGAGAATTATTTGCAGTCGAGATGGGGAGACAGACAATTAGCTCCAGGGACAGTTCCCTGGGACCTGGGGTTTGAGAAGCACTTCAGGCTGCAGGAGGACAGAAGCTGGTATTGACTCAGCTCCTGCCCAAAACAACAGCTGAGAGAGAATGGGGGGGGAGAGATGCATCTGGATATGCATGGCAAGCACATGTATGCATGTGATGTGTATTCACATGTGGTCTGTGTGTGCATGTGTAGTGGTAAGTGTGGTATATGTGTAGGGTGTGTATGGATCTGTGCTGCGTGCCATGGATATGGTATGTAGGTACAGTTGTATCTATGTGCCTCTGTGTGCACACGCGTGCACGTGTGTGTGTGTCTGTGTTATCTGTAGGTGTTGAGGCAAGCATTCTGGATGAGACTGAGGAGATAGTGACTGACAGAAAACAACGGAGGGGACCCTCCCTTAGCGAAGTCCTTCAAGTGCATTATATGTGATCATTCAAGTGGGCACAGTGAACGGGAGACCTGGCTGGGCCCATCAGCCCCTGGTGGAGAGACAAACATAGAAGAGGAAGATAGAGCCACAGCAGTGGTCCCCCCGATTGGGAGGCTTCCTGCCTCTTTGAGGTGGGAAGAAAGCACATTTCTATAGACAGAAAATTTGACAAATAAACTCCAAAGAGCTTGCTTTGTAGCTTGTGCCCTGTTTTTGTTTTGCTATGTTTTCTGTATAGCTCTGTGCCAAAAGACTTTGCTCAGTTGAGCATGTGGGGAAAATCTTGTGGCCTGAGTCAGTCCCAGGCCACATCAACCAAAGCAAAGCCTTCAGTGCAAGGAAGATTTTTGCCCTGTCTGTCAGAGACAGCAGCATGAGGATTATAAAGGATTTGGGTGAGGGGGCATCAGAATAAACAACCTGTTCTAGGGGCCCTGAGGCCCAGGATAGAATGGAGAAGTGACAAATGCTTTGCCCATGGTTACATCACTATTCGTCTCTGGTTGCTGCATGTTGGTAGAGCTACAGATTGAATTATTGGTCAGTGAAGGTTATTGAAAGGGCAATGTCCCTCTCCAGGCTTCCTAACCACCATTCCAGAGCTCTTTCCACCCTTCCAGCTCATAAAAGACCCCCGGTCTCCTCCAACTCTGTGGCGCCTTCTGAATCTCAGGATTCACCTGGTGCTAGAGAGGTGCTCTGTCTAAATTAATATGTCACAGTCTCTCCAGACCCAGGGTCCAAAGGCCTAATGAGCCCTGCTCCTCAGTAAAGGGGCACCATGGGACCTCAACATAAAATCCACTCACATGACATTTGGGCCTTACTGAGCAGAACCTGAGATCGATTTACAAAATTATTTTATTAACCTCGTTGGATGGGCCTCATGCTCTATTTTCAGAAAATCCTTTCACAGATAATTAATTGATGACACAAAATGAAAATGTGGCCAGTTGGCTACTGACCATGTGTAACAAACCACCTCTCCACTTCGAAGGTCACCAGTGCCTCCATTAATACTTAGGACACAGATCTCCTAAGTTTGCTCTTGAAACATTTGTGGAAATAGCTTGACTTTAATGAGATATAATCTGTATACAGTGAAATGCTCAGATCTAACCCATTGAGTTTGGTGAGTGTAACACCATTATACTGTGTGACCATTATTACAATCAAGACTTACTAAACGCCAACACCTAAAAAGTGCCTTCTTACCCTTTTCCAGTCAATCGCAACTGTCCTGATTTTTGTCCCATAGATTGATTTTGTCTCTGGTTGACTGTCGTATCACTGGCTTCACACAGTATAGTCTTTTGTGTCTGGTTTCCTTCGTTTAGCATAATATCTGTGAGATTCACCTATGTTATTGTGTGTATGGGCGGTTCCTTCCTTTTACTGTGGAATCATTGTCCGTTCTATGTATATTTCACATTTGTCTATCCGTTCTGCTATTGATGGACATTCCATCTGAGTTTTCCCAGTTTCTGGCTATTAAGACTAAAGCTTCTATGAATATTTATTCACAAGTCTTCATGTAGGGTGGATGTAAGGTTTCATTTGCCTAAGGTAAAAATACCTAGGAGTAGAATTCCTGGGACATAAGATAGATGTATGTTTAACTTTATAAGAAAATTGTGGCTTGTTTTTTTATGTCATTTTCCTGAATGCTTGTTCAGAAACCAGCTTAAATTTCCAAGCTGTGCAAAGACCACATCAAAATAATCTCCATGGGGAGAAGATGGCCATAGTTCTTATTCACACTGACTGTGCTGTTTGCTGAGTTAAGCAAGAGATTTTATAATTGACTAACTTTGGGTCATACCCAAGAAAGTGCTTATTTACGCTACCAATGGAAGTGGACGAGGCAAAGTTGAACTATTGGGATACACTGAAAGTTATTTATACCTAAAGTTTGACCAAACCTTTCATAAATTTGCCTTAAGCTCAATTTGATTACATTTTAGCAGAGTGATTTATTGAGAATGTAAACTATGTAAAGGTCACCCTCTGAAAGGCTAATCTGAGTTCTGAATTTTCATTGCTGTAGACTCAGTCTTACTTCAGGAAAGATAAACAGAATTCTTTGTAATTTGAAGGCCTAGTTGTCTGGGTCTTCCCTCTCTTGTAGATGTATCATCGAAGCAAATTGTAACAGAAAGTGGCATGATGAAACTTTTGTGTTTGGGGTAATTGAACAGGGAAGAGGGATCTGACCCTACTGGACCCCCAGGGACTTGAGTAAGGAAAATGGCTACTGGTCCCACATGCAGGCATCCTGAACGCCCTGGAGGCTCTGTTTCTCTTGGCAAAACCTCAGAGAAAAGGCGACAGGGTGGCTAGTTAGGCAGGAACTAGGAATTGTGACCTAAAACGCTTTAGGGAAGCTATAGCAGGAGCTAGATTATAGGATGTAGGAGACACCTGAAAAGAAACAGGTAATAAGGGAATGGGGAAGGGATTGGTCCCTCATTAAAAAGCACGAGAGTACATACATTACTGCTTGGCATTCTCCACACCTGTGGTACAAATAGCCACAGGATCATGTCTATAAATAGCCTTGGGAGAAGTTAGTCTGGGCTCCTCCTGCTAAGACTGACTGCTGTACCTTTGAGGCACTCCAGCGCCTATGATCTGATGGAGAAAATGGACTCCCTAGGACCCATGGGGAGCTATACCCAGAGGGAGAATGAACAGCAATCTGAGTCCTGGGAGTTTCCTGGGATGGGGCCAACGACCTAGCATACCTGTTCTGACAAGTGGCAATGAGGATGGGATAGTGGATGCGGACCAAAGGGGAAATAAGCTTTAGCAAACAAAAGAAAAAGAGAGAGGAGAAATATATAAGAAATAAAAGAGACAGAGAAGGATAAGATTCGGGGGTAAGAGAAACCTTTGGCAAACAACAAAGGGGAGTTTATGGGGAGGGGACGTCACTCAGAGCACATCTGGCAAACAGTAACAAAGACATACAAAAAGTTTGAGATAAGAAGTCTGGGAACAACTTGTAAGAACTCATCAGTTAGGGAAAGACTCTCTAACTGCCTTCTCCATATCATTGTCCATTGTCAGTAGGAAGCAATTTAGAACGGTTGTCACCCCCTGTCCCTTTAAGGCAGTCAAAAGAAAGATAGGCCAGAATGACTTTCGGAAAAAAAAGAAAGCAGAACAGACAGAGAAAAAACAAAGGCAGGACAGAAGGACATTTGGCAAAAACAGAAAAGAAAGACCTGAAAGAAGACCTTTGGCAAAAACAGAAAGCAGGCCAGAGAGACCTTCGGCAAAAGAACAGATAGAAAAAAAAAAAAAAGATAGGTCAGAAAGACCTTTGGCAAAACAGAAAGCAGGCCAAAGAGGCCTTCAGCAAAAGAACAGACAGAAAGATAAAGGTAAGACAGAAAAAAAAGACAGAGAAAAAAGAAAGGCAGGCCAGAAAGGCCTTCAGCAAAAACAAAACACGGGCCAGAGAAACCTTCAACAAAAGGACAGAAACAAAAAGCAGTCCAGAGAAACCTTCGGCAAAAGGACAGAAAAAAGTGGAGATAGAAGACTAGTTGAATGGTCCCCCAGTTAAAACTATTTTAAGATACAAAAAAGGGGGATATGTAGGAGACACCTGAGAAGAAACACCTTGGTAATAAGGGAATGGGGAAGGAATTGGTCTCTCATTAAAAAGTACAAGAGCACAAGAGCACGAGAGTACATACATTACTGCCTGGCAGTCTCCACACCTGTGGTACAAATAGCCACAGGATCATGTCTATAAATAGCCTCAGAAGTTAGTCAGGGCTCCTCCCGCTAAGACTGACTGTTGTACCTTTGAGGCACTCCAGCACCTCTGATCTGATGGAGAAAATGGGCTCCCTGGCACCCATGGGAAGCTATACTCAGAGTGAAATGAGCAGCAGTCTGCATCCTGACAGTTTCCTGGGCTGGGGCCAGCAACCTAGTGTCCTGGCCCCAACAATAGGAGCAGCACCAGGCTCCTGGGGGATCCTAAGGGGACCAAGACTGAAGATGGAGGATTTCCTGGAAATATGGTTGTTCTCTGTGTGAATGAATCATTGTTCATCATTCTTCAGATGCTTCCTGTATTAGAATTTTATACCCCTACCCTTTGCCTTGCGATTTTGTGGTGTTGTCTGTTAGCATGAGTGGAGGATACTCCCCAGTGTTGATTTTAGCTTGGCCATGTGACTTGCTTTGGTTAGTGGCATGTGGGATGGAGTGATTCAAGAGACCTTAAGAGACGTGTGTCCCTGCTTAACTCCCTACGCTATTGTCATTTGCATGAAGATAATATGCTCTGGTGGTACTAGCTCAAGGAAAACTATGAAGACAGATAGGTCTGAGCCACCTTAAAGCCTGAATCCAGGCCCAGCAGCTCTGCAGCCTGATGCAGGCTTCCCAGCCAACCCCTGGACCTGAGAATAAGAAAAACTGAGTTCTAGTGGGGGGTTCTTATGCAGAATTATCATAACATTTACTGATTGACATATCCACCAATACCTGTTCTTTTTTTTTGAGACAGAGCCTCAAGCTGTCACCCTGGATAGAGTGCTGTGGCATCACAGCTCACAGCAACCTCCAATTCCTGGGCTCAAGCGAGTCTCCTGCCTCCACCTCCCAAGTAGCTGGGACTACAGGCGCCCG
>CAUYON010208974.1:0-18009 GCA_963573935.1 Arctocebus calabarensis | reverse complement strand
ATGCAATACCAAGGATGGCGGCTGTAGTATCAGAACAAAATTGCGGCTCTGGAACTAGGGAAGAGAGCCGCGCTCTTGGAAAACTGTGAGAAAAGCGAGATGTCTTAATTATATGCAGTTATCAGGCCGGAGTTAAAGGTGCCGAACCTCGGTCGAGAACACTCCAGATCCAGGATACTGACGCCATCATGCCAAACCAGTGTCAGCTCAAGCTTTATATTTTTTAAAATGGAGGCATATTTGCTGGACACAGGCATAAGAATCAGTGGTATCAACTACATTAACTTTGTTCAGATACTTTTTTTTTTTTTTTTTTTTTTGAGACAGAGTCTCTCTTTTGTTAGATGGAGTCTCCCTTTTGTCGCCCTGGGTAGAGTGTCGTGGCGTCACTCACAGCAACCTCCAACTCTTGGGCTTGAGCAATTCTCTTGCCTCAGCCTTCCAAGTAGCTGGGACTACAGGCACCTGCCACAACGTCCAGCTTTTTGTTGTTGTTGTTGTTGCAGTTGTCACTGCTGTTTTAGTTGATCAGGGCTTGGTTCGAAGCCGCCACTCTCAGTATATGGGGCTGGCGCCTTACCAACTGAGCCACAGGCATTGCCCCTATTCAGATACTTTTAAAACTGAAGGTTGTAGCTACAACTATGGGAGATAGAACCATTTAAGCATCCCAACATCGACATCACTTCTAAATCTCTAGGAAGCACTCAATGTTCACAAAACTTTCTTATTATTGTACTCTCTTCTATTTGTATTCACTTGGAGAAAATGTACTGCGTTGTTTGTTTGTGATCTTTACATTTTCTCAATGTATATATACATCAATAAACTTAATCATATAGAGTTCCTTTTCATCACCTGGGTGCAAGGTTCCTTCAAGCAAACCTGTATTCCTCAAAGTTCCATGAATATATCTGTGGTCTTGCACCTTTGTGACTCTGCTTGTATTGTTCCCACTATCTTGGAATCCTTTCCCTGTGCGCATCTGTTCTAACCATCCTTCTTCTTGCTAAAGAAAAGCTATCCTGCTTCTACCTACTATATAGCACTTCACACATTCTTTCTGGCACTTAAATGCCTTTAACATAATAGAAAATAAGTTATATTTACATCTTACCTCATCTATCAGGCTGTGAATTGCTTGGCAGCTATCTTACTCACCTTTTTATACAGAAGGTTTGACATAATGCTTTAGAATGATAAATGTGTAGAATTATACTACTTACCACAATCACAGCAAAATTGACGTCACTAGTATACTTTTGCATATTTTACATGGAAAGGTCTGGTTTTATATATGTCCTCTAAAGGGGAGAGGATAAATATATTGTATAATTACACTGGGGTTAAATATGTTATTTCTGAATAAAACGCGTTAATTTTTGTTACACAACATTCTCAGGAATGCAATTTGTGGAACTGTAGAACTGTCATGTAATGTATACTCTAAACATAGAAATGCTGAAGAGAAACTGTGAGGTAAGATTTTCAGCTCTTTCCACCAAAAGGCATATAAGGTTGGACAATTAAGTTTGGGAACTCATTCTGGGAAAAGTGTTACATGCCTCACCCTCATTGCTAAATACACCACAGTCACCTTTGAAGTACTCCCTTTGGGAAACAATGCACCAATGCTAGCATCCACCTTTTAAAGCAATTTTGGAACTCTTTTTCTGGAACGACCATCACAACTGGTGTCATACAATGTCTGACAATTAAGTTCGCGAACTTGTCCAAGGAAAAGTGCTGGACTAAGTCAGTGCATAGGTTCCCAAAGGGAGTACTTCAAAGGTGACCATAGTGAGGTATGTAGCACTTTTTCTAAGATGAGTTTGCAAACTTAATTGTCCGACCTCGTATATAAAAATATTAAGAGAAGCACTATTCTTACTAGTCAAAAATCAGAAACAACCCTGATTGGAAATAATTCTCCACCAGTAACAGAATGGATAAATTATTGTATATTCGCACAACAAAATATTATACAGGAACTATTATTGTTACACATGTGATAATATAAATAAGTAAATCAGAAATAAGTTTAAAGGCTCGGCACCTATAGCTCAAGACACAAACACTGGAGCTGGTGGGTTCAAATCCAGCCTGGGCCTGACAAACGACAATGACAACCACAACCAAAAAACAGCTGGCGTTGTGGCTGATGCCTATAGTCTTAGCTACTTGGGAGGCTAGGGCAAAAGAATTGCTTAAACCCAAGAATTTGAGGTTGCTGTGAGACTCCGTCTAAAAAAATAAATAAGAGAAGAAATAAGTTTGAAAACAAGCCAAACACAAGAGTACATGATTTCAACACAATTCCATATGCATACAGTTAAACAGACAAAAGTAAGCTATACTGCTAGAACTCAATAGTGGTTACCCTGGGAAGAGGTGAGGGAGGGTGACTACAAAGGGGAATGAAACAGACTTCTAGGGCATGGTAACATTCTCTTTTGCATCTGGATGCTGACTACATAAGTATATTCACTACAAGAAAATGTATAAGTTGTATGTTTATGATCTGTATATTTTTTGAATATATGTATATTTCAATAAAGTGTACTTAATCATATCCCTTCTGAATTCTTTCGAGGCCTGAAAAACCTTGTGCTAAATGCAAATCAAAGCAATCATCTCTGCAATATTTATTTTTCAGGACATTCAACAAATAAAGTTTTTAGCTTAAGTTTCATAAGGGTGCCTATTATCACCACTTCTATTAAACATAGTACTTAATTCCTCACCAGAGAATAGGACAAGAGAAAGAAATGAAGAAGAAGATGCCATCTAAGACTTTTACAGATAAAGAGAAGTCAAAGCTGGCTTTAAAACTTCAAAGGATAGGCTGACTCTCACATTAAGGAATTAATGGAACTGATGACTACGTTGAAGCCAATGCTCATTTACCATTCTGAAAATCCTAGGCCCTTAAGAATGATGATAAATCTTCAATGCCTGTGCTCTAGAAATGGAACAAAGCCTGAATAACAGCATATTTATTTACAGAATGATTTACGGAATGTGTTAAGCTTGATAAATATACTCTTCAGAAAAAAAGATTTCTTTCAAAGTTATTACTCTCATTGACAATGCACCTGCTTACCCAAGAGCTTTGATAGAGATGCATAAGGAGATTAATGCTTTCATACCCACTAACACAGCTACTCTGCAGCCCAAAATGATCAAGCAGTCATTTTGACTTTTAAGTATTAATTATTTAAGGAATGCATTTTGTAAGGCTATCACTGCCACAGATAGACAGCAGTCATTTTGTCTTTCAAGTATTATTGTTAAGGAATACATTTTGTAAGGCTATCATGCCACAGATCCCTCTGATGAATCTGAGCAAAGTAAACTGAAAACCTTCTGGAAAGGATTCATCATTACAGATGCCATTAAGATCATGGGAAGAGGTCAAAATATTATTAATAGTTTAAAAGAAGTTGATTCCAACTCTCACTGATGCCTTTAAAGAGTTCAAGACTTAAGTGGAGGCTTGGCACCTGTGGCTCAAACGGCTAAGGCGCCAGCCACATACACCTGAGCTGGAAGGTTCAAATCCAGCCTGGGCTGCCAAACAAGGATGGCTGCAACCAAAAAATAGCCAGGCGTTGTGGCAGGCGCCTATAGTCCCAGCTACTTGGGAAGCAGAGGCAGGAGAATCGCTTGAGCCCAGGAGTTGAAGGTTGCTGTGAGCTGTGATGCCACAGCACTTTACCCAGGGCGACAGCTTGAGGCTCTGTCTCAAAAAAAAAAAAAAAAAAAAAAGTCTTACGTGGAGGATACAACTGCAGATATAGTGTAAACAGCCAAAGAACCAGAATTAGGATCCCATGATAAAACTTTAATGAATGAGGAATTGCTGCTTATAAATGAGCAAAGAAAGATCTCTTTTGAGATAAAATCTACTCCTGGTAAATAAGTTATAAGCATTTTTGAAATGAAAACAAAGGATTTAGATTTTAGAACGTTACAGCAGGTTTGAGAGGGCTGAAAGAAATTCATTGAAAGAAATTCTAATATAGGTAAAATGCTATCAATCTGCGTGGCACACTACAGAGAAATCTTTCATGAAAGGAAGACTAAATCAATGAGGCAAATTTCCCTGATGTTCTATTTTCCCTTTCCAATCCTATTTCGAACCTTGTCGGACATAATGATGCTGTTCTGATGTGGGAAGACATCTGACATTTTTTTTTGGTTGCATTCTACACAAGCTCACAACATGCTTGGGAATTGCAAAATTAAAATACATATAAAAGGCACAGTTATGGCTTCTAGGAAGGATTTTCCAAGTGATCTGAAAAAGATACGTCAGGAATATGAATTATGTGCCTATCAATGTGACACAAAAATGATGTGCCCCTCATTCTACAAGAGTTAGTGACAATGCTGAGTACCTTCTTTGGTCCTAAAACACAGCTGATCACTGGTTATAGGAAGACATAACCTGTTCAGTTTGAGAAGCTGACAGTTATTTTAGAATACACAGTTTATGGGAAGAGTGGACAGAGCTGATCAGTGCCATGGATGTTAACAGATTTACAAGGAGGTCCTATGAATGGTGGAAAAAATATTCTTCAGTCTGATGGAGGCTGCAGTTTGTGAACAGCTACATCTTTTACTCATTAGATGAGGAGAGTGGAGAAAAAGTACAGACAAACCTTTCCTTTTTTTTTTTTTTTTTTTTTAATTTTTTTTATTGTTGAGGATTCATTGAGGGTACAAAAAACCAGGTTACACTAATTGTATTTGTTAGGTAAAGTCCCTCTTACAATGGTGTTTTGCCCCCAAGACACACCTTTCTTATAAGAGAAATCTGATCGCTCAGTTTGTCAACGATGTAAGGAACAGAAATTCAAGAAAGTGGGGAAGACCATCATCTTCTGACCCTGAGGAAAGGCTAAATGGGAAGATGTATTTTTAATGCGAAATGAAAAAATATTTAATGAAGGATTGCATGGTTTGCAACAGAAGAAACGAGTAAGGCAGAAGGAAAGAAACCATTTTCTTCTATGAGACATCTAAGAAGAAGCCTGGACGTCATCCTGGAGTTTGCTTCAACAAGTACCACCCTCAAAAAAATTATAAACAAAAACTTTTTAAAAATATATATATATATATTTTGCAATTTTTGGCCAGGACTAGGTTTGAACCCGCCACCTCTGGTGTATGGGGCCACCTCTGGTGTACTCCACCAACCTCTTTCCCACCCAAAATAAACAAGAGCAGGGGAGTGTGTGGGTGACAGAAAAACTGCATTGGAAACTACCATAGCCACTCCAACCCTGAGCAACCACCACCTTGATCAGTTAGCAGTGATCAATATCAAGCCAAGAATTTCCACTAGCAAAAAAATTATAACTCACTGAAGGCTCAGATGATTGTTAACATTGTTTTGCAGTAAAATATGTCTTAATTAAAGTATGCACATTTATTTTTAGACATAATGCTACTGTACACTTAATAAACTATGGTATTGTATAAACATAACTTTTATATGAACTGGGAAAACAAAATATTTGTATGATTTGCTTTACTGAGGTTACACAATATCTCCGCAAGGTAGCCTGTAAACTGTGAAGCTGATCTTTCTCCGCAAGGTAGCCTATAAACTGTGAAGCTGATCTTTCTCATTCCCTGTCTTATCCTCATCCCTTACACAGAACATGTATAGGTATACTATACATCTTCATTGACAAAGAAATACCATACTAAGGGTATTAGAGTCTTAAGAGAAAGAGACTGAAACACAGATCTGAAAATAGAGAATTAAGAATTAAAGAGACTGAAACACAGATCTGAAAACAGAGAATTAAAGAATAATAAGACTGATATGAAGTAGAATAGAAAGCTATGAAGAAGACAGAAATTACAAGAGAAAAATAAACCAGAAACTTGAAGGATCATTCTTGAAAGACTTCCCTTTGAGGCTCTTACTAATACAAGTTCCACAAAGAAGTGATGCAAGCAAAGAAATCAGACAATAAAATTTCCTAGAACTACAATGTCTTTTCAAAGTTTGAAAAGTCCATAAAGTATCAGTAAAGGAATTAAAGAATAAAAACAAATAAACAAACAAAAAAATTCCACAAAGTATATCACTGTAAAATTTCAGAATGAAGATAAAGAGAAAATTGAGAAAATCCCAAAAGGTTCCTAGGGGTTAGAGTTATGACTTTGGACTTCTCAGCTGTAATACTGGAAGCCAGAAGACAATGGAGCAATGTCTTCAACTTTCTGAGTTAAAATGAACCTCAATCTACACATACCATACTGCCAAGCAAACATAATGAAGACATTTTCAGACTACAGAGTCTCAAAAATGTATATCCTACGCACTCTTCTCAGGAAGTTCCTGGATAGATTTGCTCCACGAAAATACAGGAATAATTCAGAGGAAGAATCCATGGAAGCCAATCAATGGTGAATCCCCAAACAAAAGGTCAAAGGAATTCCCAAGAAGAAAGCAAAGGAAGCCTCCAGACAACACAATAGAGCAAACCTACAGGCCCAGCAGTTCAAAAAAGTATGTAAGGTTCCAAAATGGATAGATCCAGGAGTAAAAAATATGAGTTGATTATCTAACAAATAGTATCTAAGAGATAAATCGTTTTGAGAGGTGTTTATTATAGTTACTGAAGGATACAGAAATTCTTAGCTAAAGTCTTCAAGGGAAACAATGCAAACCCTAAAAAAAATAATCATCTTCAAGAAAAGAAACATTAAATACACTTATCTCAGCAGTGAACAAACATTTACAATAAAATATAGCTAACCTTGGACACTTAAATTAACCAAAAATTTTAATCTGGGAAGAGGGAAGTGGGCAAGAAAAGGTATGTGTCTGTAAAACTGAAATCTTTACTTATTATCCAGAAATTAATATGTCTAAAACAAATAAATCAAGGGGAAAAAACCCACTATATTCATATTTCTTAAAAATGTAAAAGTAAATGCCCAGAGAAACAGCAAAGTAATTGAAATAGTTACTTCGAAGGTCAGGATTGAGCTTGAGGCAGAGTGTAACATTATAAGAAAATTCCTGCCATAATGCTGTTGGGTGAGGGTAAAAATTCAACGTCCAAAGTTTGAGTCAGATTACAACAAGTAGTGAGCTTGTTCAGCTAGCCAATTGGGAGTCTAAAACTGAAACTAACCATGTCATTGGTAGTACATTAAGGTAGAGTTTTTTACTGGTTAGTTTTTAAAGT
The DNA here is from genome assembly GCA_963573935.1 of Arctocebus calabarensis. NCBI lineage: Eukaryota > Metazoa > Chordata > Mammalia > Primates > Lorisidae > Arctocebus > Arctocebus calabarensis. Next base: position 10,795 of record CAUYON010208974.1, on the reverse strand, counting down.
ATTTTCAGTATCTTCTTTGACAAAAATTTAAGGTATTAGCCAGACTCACTGGTGTGAACCCATAGTCCCAGCTAATCAGGACACAGAGGCAGAAGAATCATTTGACCCCAGCAGTTCAAGTTGAGCACGGGCAACAACACGAAACCCTATTTCTTTAGGAAAAAATTAACACAATAGAACCTCTAGAGTTGACCATCTCCCTGTCTTGACCACTTCCTTATCTTGACCTAATTTTCATAGATTAGACATGTACCACATGTATTTATCAGTACAGTAGGCCTAGTTCCTTATGTTGACCACCTCCATTTGTTTACCAGTTTGTTACAGTCTCTTAGGAGGTCAACTTATGGAGGATCTACTGTATTTAAATTATTCAAAAATAATTTTTATTATATTTCTGTATTTTATAAATACGTAGTTTATATGTTTTATAATCTAAAGTAACTAGGAATTAATCAAAGGTAATAGAAAATCCATTATTTGTGGAGCTATATCAAAAGACTCCATTTTATTCTTCTCATTAACTTCATAATCTATAGATTGTCAATATAAATAAAAATCTTAAATCCAAAAAGCTGCAAAGAGCCTGCAAGTTGCATCCTCCAAATGGTATCATAACTAAGATGGCTCAGACATACATGCTCTTGACATCAAATGTGCCACTCTAACCACCAGGATTACACTAGGGAGAACTCAAAGTATATAAGGATGGTCAACCTCCTTTCAAGTGAAGAGATAAAATGCTGTTGTGTTAAAACATACTCCATATTAGGCAGAATGAGTACAAGGAAGCACACACTGTCTCTCGATGGAATTAGCTATGTTGTTACTCTAGTTCTCTATAAAGTCCACTTAACAATTTCAGGTCTGAGGACACAGAATACTCAAATAGAAAAGGAATTTCATAGTACCTCAAAAACTCTTATATTCTTGAAATAAACTCCCATTACCAAAAGGAGCCCATTAGTTCCTTTATTCATTCTTTTATCTATTCAGCAAATGCTTAGTAGGTCAGAGAAGACAACTGAATGCATGCACACACGCACACACACAAATTGTTATAAGTGTTATGAAGGGTATAAATGAAGGATGTAATCCTATACCGGAGAATCAGACCATCCTTAAAATCTTAAATTAACAATGACGTTTTCCTTTATATTGGTTAATAATGTCAAAGAAAAAAAGCAAACAACCCAAAATAAAAACATTTTTGTTATATGAAATGGAACTTTTTCAATTCAGTGACTATTTTTATTCATTCATTAATCATATATGTACTGAATGCCTTCTCTAAGGTGAGCACCAGAAGTACAACACTAGCCAAATTAGCACAGAAGGCCATGTCCCTACTGAACTTACAGTCTAGTGAAGGATACAGATATATAAAAATGCAATTACAACACAAGAAAATAGCAGCCACGATGAAGAAATACAGGGAAAGTATGGGTTCTAACATGTAGCCACGGTATTCCAAGTAGTTTATAGACACATGAAAAGAAGCATCGAGTAGTTCAAATCGAACCCCACATCTAGAGGAAAACTAAAAAGATGACTGGGAAGGAGAAACAGGGTGAAACTAGGTCCTGAAGAGTGGCTTTATTATAAAAGCAAGCTTGCCTTCCACCCCATCTTGCTCTCTCCCATGTTCTCTCACTCACGTGATACCCTTTTCAATGGGATGACACAGTAAGAAGGCCTTTACCAGACGCTCTAGGACTTCCCAGTCTCCAGAATTGTGAGCCAAGTATATTTCTTTGCTTCATAAATTACCCAGTTTCTGGTGTTCTCAGAGCTTCAAGAACTAAAGCAGGGAATATGGGAAGAAATTCTAGCATTTGGGTACCTGCTATGTCATTTAATCCTCAAAACAACTGAAAGAAGGTATGGGCAATAAACACAGGGACTCCTCTCTCTAGCGTCTACTCCCCGACTCCAACAGCATTTTGTACGAAACTTACATTACTATAAGCTCCAGATGTACCATAGCATCAGAGTGACTCTATCCCCCTCACAACAATAACTGAAACAGATAGTCTACACCTAAGCCAATCAAGGTATACATGACCACAAATAAATTCAGTGGTGATATCAACAGCACAGTGTGTAGGACTTTTGCTGGAAATCCTGAAGAATAATCCATATCCTAGGTTGAGCAGTATGAGATAGGAGATCTAGAAGCATTGCTTCTAGCATTTCCTAATGACAAAAGAGAACAAAAACAAAGCCTGAAGACTTAGCAATTAAGTGCTAGATCTCAGGTTTAAAAACCAAGCAGTCTAAGTTTAGAACTGAGACAGACACATGCACACAGTCATCTTTAATAACTATGTATGTATAATGCTTTCCAAGGTTATAGATACAGATACTATTGGGCCAGGGATCTGAACTCAGGTCCATCATACCAGCTACAACACTTCAGAAGGACAGATATACCAAATTGAGGACTTTGGACTGTTTTTTTTTTTTTTTTTTTTTTTTTTGTAGAGACAGAGTCTCACTTTATCGCCCTTGGTAGAGTGCCATGGCATCACACAACTCACAGCAACCTCCAACTCCTGGGCTTAGGCGATTCCCTTGCCTCATCCTCCCAAGTAGCTGGAACTACAGGTGCCCGCCACAACACCCGGCTATTTTGCTTTGCAGTCCGGCCGAAGCTGGGTTTGAACCCACCACCTTTGGTATATGGGGCCAGCGCCCTGCTTGATGAGCCACAGGTGCCGCCCAGGACTTGTTAACAAAGGCTCTGAAACTCAAACATCTGAGTTCAAATCTTAACTTTATCATTTACTAAACATGTGACCTGAGGCAAGACATTTAACTTCTCTGACCCCCTCATGAATAAAATAAGGATAAGTGAACCTACTGTATAAAGCTATTGAAAGAATTAAATGAATTAATATGCATAAAGCACTTATAACAGTACATGGCATACAGAATCCCCTATTAAAGCAATAAGGATTCAATGAAGGTTTCTGAGCGATTTGATCAGAATTACAGTTTAGGAAAAATCAATCTAGAAGAATGGTATGAAAAGGAACACAGGCTCAGCGCCTGTGGCTCAGCGGGCTAAGGCGCCAACCACATTCACCTGAGCTGGTGGGTTCAAATCCAGACCGGGCCCGCCAAACAACAATGATGGCTGCAACCAAAAAAACGGCTGGGCGTTGTGGCAGGCGTCTGTAGTCCAAGCTGTTTGGAAGGCGGAGACAGGAGACTCGCTTGAGCCCAGGAAATGGAGGTTGCTGTGAGCTGTGATGTCACAGCACTCTATCCAGGGTGACAGCTTGAGGCTCTGTCTCAAAAAAAAAAAAAAAGGTAGGAAAGTAATGACAAATTTTTAAGAAAGGCATTAAGGTTCTGAATGAGATAATAGCAATGAAAAATGTAAAAGAACAGAAACTACTGCAGATTTTTTAATCAATGGAACCAAATGTAGTAATCAAAGAAAAGAAGGAATAAACAAGATTCCCTGGGCGGCGCCTGTGGCTTCATTGAGTAGGGCGCCGGCCCCATATACCAAAGGTGGCGGGTTCAAACTCAGCCTCGGCTGAACTGCAAAACAGAAAAATAGCCGGGCATTGTGGCGGGCACCTGTAGTTCCAGCTACTCGGGAGGCTGAGGCAAGAGAATCGTCTAAGCCCAAGAGCTGGATGTTGCTGTGAGCTGTGTGACGCCACAGCACTCTACTGAGGGCAATAAAGCGAGACTCAAGATTCCCTGATTTGTGACTTGGTAGACTAAGACAATGGTGGTGCTAGGAACAAAAGGAGGATTGAGAGAGGATGGTTTAGGACTCCTTTAAATAAAAGTGAGTCTAGTATGTTTTACATAGGAAATCATATTTTAAATATTTCTTTTCTTTTTTTTTTTTTTTTTAGAGACAGAGTCTCACTCTGTCGCCCTTAGTAAAGTGTCCTCATGTCACAGCTCACAGTAACCTCCAGCTCTTGGGCTTAGGCAATTCTCTTGCCTCAGCCTCCCAAGTAGCTGGGACTATAGGCACCTACAACAATGCCCAGCTATTTTTTGTTGCAGTTTGGCTGAGCTGGGTTGGAACCCACCACCCTTGGTATATGGGGCTGGTGCCCTACTCACTGAGCCACAGGCACCGCCCTAAATATGTCTTTCTTAAAAGATAATTTAAACTCAGCAGTATTTAAGACAATTATTACATTAGTAAAAAATGAGGTCCAAGTGTCATGAGCTGAATTTTAAAACTCTATTTTTCAATCTATCTTTTTCAGTAAACAATTCTGAAAACCAAACCTAAACCCAGAAAAGCAAACCAAATTAACAAAATTATAACATTTGCATTTCTTACGGCAAAATTAGACTCCTAGGACCAAATATTGATATCACAGAGCATTACAAGTAATTACTTAAAGTTGTTAGCTTCCCAGTTTAACAAAAAAGATATAATCTCAAAGGAGTCTCTATAAAGAATATTATTACAAGTTTTTACTACTTCTAATATAGAATTTGAAAAATTACAATTTATGATGAGGTATATTTTAAAAATAATAAAAATCTTACAAAGACAAAAAAATAACAAATCCTGGCAAGGATGCAGAAGGAAGGGAACTCTCATACACTGCTGATGGTAATGTAAATTAGTATAGCCATTATCAAAAACACTACGGAGGTTCCTCGAAAAGCTAAAATTAGAACTAACATATCATCCAACAATCCTTTTAACTAAATATATAAACAAAGGAAAGGAAATCACTATGTAAAAGAGATACATGCACTCGCCTATTTATTGCACTATTGACAATAGCCAAAATATGGAATCAACCTAGGTGTCCATAAACTGAAGAAAATATGGCATAAACAAAGGAATACTATTCAATCATTAGCAAAAATGAAATTCTATCATTCACAACAAATGGATGATACTAGAGGGCATTATGTTAAGTAAAGTCAGGTACAGAAAGATGAACACCACATGTTCTCACTCATACGTGGAAGTTAAATTAGTTGATCTCACGAGATATAGAGTAGAATGGTGATTACTAAAGTTGGGAAGTGTAGGGAGGAAAGGGCAGAGGGGGAGGAAAGATAATGGAAAAAAAATTACAGCTGGAAAGGAAAAGTAAGTTCTAGTGTTCCATAGCACCACAGGGTGAGTATAATAACATAATCTATTGTAGTTTTTCAGCAGCCAAGAAAATATTTAGAATGTTACTAATGCAAAGAGATGATAAAAATCTGAGGTGATGGACATACTAATTACCGAGTTATCATTATACAGTGCATACATGTATCAAAATATCACCCTGTACCCCATAAATATACACAATTGTTATGTAAATTAAAAATTATATTTAAATAAAATTGATTAAATTCAACAAAAATTGAGTGCAGCACATTTTTTAAAATCATTTAAAAAATAAAACTTTTGAAGTAGAGTTAATGGTGGGGCCACACCTATGGAGCATATTGCAAGGGTACAAGTCACATCTATCAAGTATTGAACACAAATGTCTTAACACTGTGATAAATGAGGTGAAAGCTATGTTAATTAGTAAGATGTAAGCACTCCAATTTGTACAAATAATCAACATATTGAAGCCCACAAAGGTATAAATGTACTCATGATCTATGTATATATGACTTAATTAAAAAAAAAAAAAAACAACTTCTGAAACATGATTCTTAACAGCTATTGACAATATTAAGAAGCTACTTTTTGAGCAGGGCACAGTATCTCTTGCCTGTAATGCTACGACTTTGGGAAGCTTAGGAGGGAGGATCACTTGAGGCAAAGAGCTCAAGGTCAGCCTGAGCAACAGTGAGAGCCGGTCTCTACAAAAAATAGAAAAATCAGCCAGGCATGGTGGCATAAGTCTGTACTTCCAGGCAAGGGGATCCCTGCAGCCCAGGAGTTTACAATGAGCTATGATGATACCACCACACTCTAGCCTGCAGCCTGGGCAACAGAGCAAGACCATTTCTCCAAAAAAAAAAAAAGTTAGCTATTAAGAACTTCAAAGGCTCAAAATGTAACATCAAATACTAAGAGTGAAAAAAATTAATTAAGCATTACAAATTTTCCTTACAGAAATAATAAACAGAAATCTTTAGCAATGAAGCCATTTCCTAACCTATACCTCACCTTCTTACTTAACATTCCTCCCCCACAAAAAAAGACATCAAGGTCATCAATTACCTCCAACTTGACTAATCAAATGAACACTTTTCTATTTCTCATCTCACAAGACCTGTCAGCAACCAGCATGTCAAAAAATTTATCAATCTTACCATTTTTACTATTCATTTATTTTTGAGACAGAATCTCAACTCTGTCACACCTGGGTAGTGCCAGGCATCATAGCTCACAGCAACCTCAAAACTCTTAGGCTCAAGAGATCCTCTTGCATCAGCCTCCTAAGCAGCTGAGACTACAGGCACACATTACAACGCCCAGTTAATTTTTCTATTTTTCAGTAGCAATGAAGTCTCACTCTTGCTCAGGATGGTCTTGAATTCCTGAGCTCAAGTAATGTACCCACCTCAGCCTCCCAAAGTGCTAGGATCACAAACATGAGCCACCAGACCTGGCTCACTCTATCATTTTTAAATACTTCTTTTCTTTGCTTCTCTAACATCACTGACTCCTGGCTTTACCCCATTTCTCTGTCCATGCTTTCTTTATAGACCTTCATCTCCCAGAGATCTGTACATTTCAGATTTCCTCAGGGCAAAACACTGGGTCCTTTCCTTGCCTCTATCTATATCCTTTTCCTAGATGACCTCATACACTCTGTATTTAAATACTGGCCATATGTGCAAACTCATCTCTAATCTTAATCTCTATTGTGAACTCTAAATTTACTTCATTAAACTGCCAATTGGACATCTCTAACTGGATATCACATTAACAATTAAAACTAGATCAAATATCCAAAATTGAACATTTTACTCTCTCCCTCTGCCAATAAATTGATATCTCAGCAAGATACAGTGGCTTATGCCTGTATTCCTAGCACTTTGAAGGCCAAAGTAGGAGGATCACTTGAGCCTGGGAGACGAAGGCTGTAGTAAGCTATGATCATGCACTCCAGCTCAGGCAATAGAGCGAGCCCTGTCTCAAAAAAAAAATTATTTCATTTATTCATTCTATAAATACTTACTGAGCATATGCTCAGGCACTCTGCCATTCACTGACAAAATAATATGAATTTAGGGCAGACAGATTATAATAAATTGCAAAAAGTTATGGAGGATATAAACAATGTGTTCTGATAAGAGAATAAGAAAGGGATGCTGCTTTTGATAGGGTGTTCAAGATAAGCCTCCATAATATTCTCTCCCTCTAAAAATGGAATCTCTCTGGCTGTTCCAGCCAAAAGTCTAGGTATCTATTCCCACAAACAACACATCAAGTGAAGCTGCAGAGTTCTAACTCCAAAATAAAACCTTTTTTTTTTCAGACAGAATCTCACTTTGTTGCCCTTGATAGAGTGCCATGGCGTCATAGCTCACAGTCACCTCAAACTCTTGGTATCAAGAGATCCTCTTACTTCAGTTTTTCTATTTATAGTAGAGATGGTGTCTCTCTCTTGCTCAAGCTGGTCTTGAACTCCTTGAGCTCCAGCCATCCACCTGCCTCAGCCTCCCAAAGTGCTAGGATTAAGGGCATGAACCACAGCAACCAGCCTCCAAAATAAAACTTGATGTTTAACAATGAATAAGAGTCCTCAAACAAGCAAAGAGAGATATAAACAAGTAATGACAAATGTGACAAATATCATAGAAGGAAATCCAGTAAGCTATAAAAGAAAGTTATGGTCGGATCTAATCCAAACAGAAAAGGCTTCCTAGAGGAAGGAATAATTATGATAGAATAAGCCAGTTGGTCACTACAAAAAGCTAAACAAAAAGGTACACAAGAGTATGCCAAGAAGTACAGCATGGTAATCCCAGAATGTACAATAAATCCATGGCAGCAAAAATCTCAAGAAAGGGGAGACTTTTTCTTTTTTTTTTTTTTTTAACATTCTCATGTTCATTGAGGGAGAGCAGATTAAGGCATGGCCATAAGAAAGAAGTTATCAAAGACTCAGCTGGTGTGGTGGCCTGTGTCTGCAATCTCAACACTTTGGAAGGTGGGGGGATGGGGGAGGATAAGTCCAAGAGTTCCAGACCAGTCTAGGCAAAACAGTAAAACCCCTGTCTCCACAAAAAAATTAAAACATGAGCTGTACATGGCGGTGGGTGCCTATAGTCCCAAACTATTCAGAATGCTTAGGCAAGAGGATGGTTTGAACCAAAGAGTTCAAGGCTGCAGTATGCCATAATACTACCACTGCACTGCAACCAGAGTGACAAAAAGAGTGAGACCACATCTCACCCAAAAAAAAAAAAAAAGAAAAGAAAGAAAAAGTAATCAAAGACTAATGAAATCATGTCAAAAAAAAAACAGAAGTCAACTTTAAAAGACCTTCACTGGCCAAATATGGGACATTCTCACTGTAATGAAATGAAATACACTAAAATCCAAGAGTTCATGATGATGCTAAAAAATAAAATTTTCACTGAACAATTATTCTGAAAATGATAAAGGGAAATGATCAAACATTCATGCTGCCTTTTCTTCAGCAAAGAGTAACCAGTTGATCAGTGAATGTTTTTACATAAAATAAATACAGAAGGGAGAATTAGGATATTACTATTTTGTAAATTCTAGCAAAATCATGAATTCAGGCAATGATCAATAAAGGATGCTCGGCTCGGCACCTGTGGCTCAACGGGCTAAGGCGCAAGCTACATACACCTGAGCTGGCGGGTTCGAATCCAGCCTGGGCTCGCCAATCAACAATGACAGCTGCAACCAAAAAATGGTCAGGCGTTGTGGCAGGCACCTGTAGTCCCAGCTACTTGGGAGGCAGAGGCAAGAGACCCGTTTGAGCCCAGGAATTGGAGGTTGCTGTGAGCTGTGATGCCACAGTACTCTATCCAGGGTAACAGCTTGAGACTGTCTCAAAAAAATAAAATAAAATAAAAATAAAGGATGCTATAGCCATTAGTCAAAATAAATTTCATAATAAAAAAATAAGGCTGATACTACCTAAAATTCACTAAAACTGAGACAGGCAAAAATGCAACTCGATAGGTAGGAAGTACACAACAGAATCTCTGGAATACTTTTGTCTTGAAAAAAAAAAAGAAAACAAAAACCAATAAAGTGTTTAACCTTGAGCTTTTAGGAAAGACAGGAAACAGAGGAGTAAGTTACAGCACTAGTTCTCAACCTTCAGCATCAGAGCTGCCTGGAGGAGACTTTCTAAAACACAGATTGCTGGGAACTAGAGAATTAAAGGAAACCATAGAAAAGCAAAAGCCAAATACATTATGGGGGGGGCAATTTCACATTAACAAAGGGTAGGGGGCTGTTATAGAAAAAAAATTACTTAAGCTATATAACTGTAAATGCAATATAGAGACTTTTAAGACTGATTCAAACAAGCCTACTATAAAAAGACATCTTAAGACAACTAAGAAAATTTGAATACGGACTAAGAATAGCTTACATGAAGGAATTTCTATTAATTCTGTGACATATAATAACATAGTGTTATGATTTTTTTAAATGACCTTATGGAAAGACAAAAAGGCAAAGCTAAAAAAGAACTGGCAAAAGCCACACCACACAGAATTGGTGAAAGTCACACTTTTAGGAGTCTGGGCCTAAACTGAATGGTTTTACCCAACAGTGATGCCATCAAACTAACAACTGGTTCCTGAAAGCCATGTGCTAAGCACCACATTAAGTACTTTGTGTGACTTACTTCTAAATTCTTAAAATAACCCTGTAATAGAAATATAACATTCTATACACCATTTTGTCTATTGATCATCATCAGTACCTGTACCTTTTAAAATATGAAATGTTGAGAGTAGTCTGGAAAAGGGCATGAGCGATGGCAGAAAAGACTAAAGGTTGTTAGGACAGATTAAGAATCCCCACCACAGACAATAAGAACAAATTTCCATACATTCAGAATACAAGTTGAGCATCTCCAATGGGGAAATACAAAATCTGAAACTTTTTGAGCACTGATCTGACAACGTAAGTGGAATACTTCACACCCGACCTCATGTGAGGAGTCAAAAAGTCAAAACTTTGTTCCATGCATAGAATTAGTGTGGTGACTCACGCCTGTAATTTTAGCACTCTGGGAGGCCGAAGCGGTAGATTGCTTGAGCTCAGGAGTTTTGAGATCAGCCTGAACAAGAACAAGACCCATCTCTGTCTCTACTAAAAACAGAGAAACTAGTTGGCTGAAGTGGTGCACACCAGTGGTCCCAGCTACTTGCGAGGCTGAGATAAGAAGACTGCTCTAAACCAAGAGTTTGAGGTTGCTGTTAGCTACAATGCCATCGCACTCTATCCAGGGTGACAGGGGGAGACTCAGCCACAAAAAAAAGAGAAGAAAGAAAATATTGTATAAAGTCACCTTAAGGCTACTTGTATAAGGTATATATGAAACTAAATGAATTTCATATTTAGATTGGGTCCCATACTCACGATATTTCATTGTGTATATGCAAATATTCTAAAATCTAAAAAAATTCAAGATCTGAAATACTTCTAGTTCCAAGCATTTTGGGGAAGGAATGCTCAACCCATATAACAAAAACAGAGAAACCATTTTTTTTTTTGAGACAGTTTCATTTATTTGTTTATTTATTTATTTTTTTGGTAGAGCCAGAATCTCACTCTATTTCCCTTGGTAGAGTGCTGTGGCGTCACACAGCTCACAGCAACCTCCAACTCCTGGGCTTAGACGAT
>CAUYON010208970.1:0-18677 GCA_963573935.1 Arctocebus calabarensis | reverse complement strand
AGACTTGCTTGAGCCCAGGAATTGGAGGTTGCTGTGAGCTGTGATGCCACAGCACTCTATCCAGGGTGATAGCTTGAGGCTCTGTCTCAAAAAAAAAAAGTAAATGACCAATAATCACTATTTAATCAATAAAGGGAGCTTAACTTCATTAGTTAATAGGAAAATAAAAATGAAAACCAAATTATAAAGAAATACCATTACATGTCCCCACTGGACAGGATAGCTAAAATTAAAAGCACTGATAATATCAAGTGTGGGCAAGACTATGGAGCAACTGGAACTCTTATGTCTTGGTAGGAGTATAAACTGGTATAATCGCTTTGGAAACTAGTTGCCAGTTTCTACTATAACTAAATATCTACCTTCCCTTCTACCTAGTAATTCCACTCCCAAATATATATCTAACAGGAATATGTCCATGTTTAAAATACTTAGGGTGGCACTATTTGGAACAGCTAAAAACCAGAAATTTCCCCAAATGCTCATCAACAGTAAAATGGTTAAGTAAATTGCAATATATTCATCAATGAGAGTGAATCAACCACAACTCACACAACAACATGGGTGAATCACACAAACATAGTTTTGAACAAAATATTCACACCCAAGAGTGTATACTTGGGCGGCGCCTGTGGCTCAGTGAGTAGGGTGCCAGCACCATATACCGAAGGTGGCGAGTTCAAACCCGGCCCCGGCCAAACTGCAACAACAAAAAAATAGCCAGGCATCGTGGTAGATGCCTGTAGTCCCAGCTACTCAGGAGGCTGAGGCAAGAGAATCACCTAAGTCTAAGAGCTGGAGGTTGCTGTGAGCTGTGATGCCACAGCACTCTACCAAGGGTGACAAAGTGAGACTCTGTCTCTAAAAAAAAAAGAGGGCTCAGCGCCTGTGGCTCAAGTGGCTAAGGCACCAGCCACACACCTGAGCTGGCGGGTTCGAATCCAGTCTAGGCCTTTCAAACAACAATGACAGCTGCAACCAAAAAATAGCCAGGCGTTGTGGCAGGCGCCTGTAGTCCCAGCTACTTGGGAGGCGGCGGCAAGAGAATCACTTGAGCCCAGGAGTTGGAGGTTGCTGTGAGCTGTGATGCCATAGCACTCTATCAGGGGTTACAGCTTGAGGCTCTGTCTCAAAAAAAAAGAGTATATACTGCATGGTTTCATTTACAGAAAGTACCAAAATAGCCAAAATGGTTTTGTCAGGATAAGGATTACCCCAGGCCATGGGGATATAGGACTAGAAGAGATCAGAGATCAAGAAAGGCTTCTGGAGTGCAGCTGATATTCTGTTTCCTGAGCCACGTGCTGAACATAGGTATGTTTCCTTTATGAAAACTGATTAAGCTACATGCTTATAATTTGTGCACTAGTCTTTATGTGTATTATACTTTAAAAGACTAGTTTCAAAAAGATAAAGGCATATAGGCTCTCCTTTCCATCCCATCCCCTCCCTACCCAGTAAAGTCAATTTTCTTTTCTTTTCTTTTCTTTTTTTGAGACAGAGCCTCAAGCTGTCACCCTGGATAGTGTGCTGTGGCATCACAGCTCACAGCAACCTCTGATTCCTGGGCTCAAGCAAGTCTCCTGCCTCTGCCTCCCAAGTAGTTGGGACCACAGGCACCTGCCACAACACCCGGCCATTTTTTTGGTTGCAGCCATCATTGTTGTTTGGCAGGCCCAGGCTGGATTCGAACCCGCCAGCTCAAGTGTTTGTGGCTGGCGCCTTAGCCCGTTGAGCCACAGGTGCTGAGCCCAGTAAGGTCAATTTTCAAAGGGAAAGAGTTATAAAACCAGAGGAGTTGTATCTGAAAAGCTGTAATCATTCATTCCTAGATGGAGCTTCCGAGTGTTGAAACTACTCTGTGCAGCCAGTCGCACGCCCTACAGCACATACCTTTGTCCTGTACCATGAAGGTGATCAAAAGGAAGGAATAGGCATTTAGAGTCTGAAAGACCCCAGCTCTTTACCACCTGTAGGACATTGGGCACAGTCGCTTTATCTCCCCAAGTCCCACTCCCTTATCTTAAAATGATGCCACTTGCTGTTTGTTGCCTACTCAAATATCATTCATTGTCATCTCTTTGCTTCCCGCTATAGCCAACCATGCCAGTTGTGTGACTTTCTAGCCTCCCCCGTTGCTAGAGCATACACATGTAACCCTTCTAAACGCTGAAGATAGTGAAGCAGAAGCATTGGAGGGCATTTGCATCCTTATGACATTGTTGTGCCAAGGTTGGATCTTGACCTCTGGACAACTAGAGAGAGAGAGATAGAAGCCTTGGGTGACCCACTTAAGGGAGTGGAGGGCTCTAAACTCCCCCCACTGGGACTGAAAGATGAGCACTCCTTCTGGTCTGCAGGGAAAGTCTGGGGGACAGATAAGGAATCAATCAGGCATGTTGGTTAGAGCAACCTGTTAGCTGTTCAGGAGTACCTTCTGTGTCACTTCAACAAGTATTTGTTTGGTGCCAGGCACCAGGCTCTGTGCCGTACCCAGGGGTAGACACAACAAATGGGCTCCTTGCCTGTCTAACGGTCACAGCAGTCTGAGCACACTCAAACATGGTCCGCTTTTTAAATCACTGTGCGCATATTCCCAACTCTGTAGTTTGAAATCCACCAATCTTCCAAGAGCACCCTCAGAGCCCCAGGCTTGAGGTTGATGGGGATGAATTTTTTTTAGTGAAAACGCGAGTATTTATTGAGCTTGTAGGTGTATTGAACATGGGCGTGAGATGATGAGGCACCTTCACTCCTCAGGGACCTTCGGCTCTGACGTGGCTGCTACAGGACCGATGTCTGATGTGAGTAGCAGAGATGAGCAGCCCGAGGAACCACAGGGAAGGGCCAGGGCAGTCGAGTCGGTTTGGGGGGATGAGGTGACCCTCGTGGTAGTAGGATTCTGTCAGGCAGAAAAGGGAGCCGATCCCCACGGGGAAAAGTGAAGGGCACAGGCTGAGGATGGGGCTAGATGAACCGGGCCAGACAGGCGGTGTGCAGCCTGACCCAGGAGGACCTTAAATGCGAGGAGTCGGGATCACATCCCATAAGCAAAGGGCGATTTCAGGCAAAGAAGCCACGTGGCAGAGTCAGTGCCATGGGAAGATTGTTTTGACATCCGTGGAAGAGAATATTTGGGGAAGCAGCCCTTGAAGGCATAAAACAGGGGCCTGAGCAGCTTCGGAGCTCTCCCTTGGCGTGGGGATCAGGCCCTCTAGGTAGATTCCTGGCTCTGCTGCCCTGCGGAGCCAGCCCCACTGCGGAAGGACACTGGTTGCCTCCCGACACCCATTTCACCCTCTCTTCTTTCTTGTGAAACCCTGAGTTTGTTTGGGGCAGCAAAATGCCACGCTAATGCTTAACACCTTCTCAAGTCTAGCTAAGGATGTCCGTGAGCGGGGGATAAAGTAGGGATGGTTAATGGGTACAAAAATAGAGTTAGTTAGAATAACAGTATTTGATAAGGTATACTTAAAAATAACTAAAAGTGGAATTGGAATGTTCCTAACACAAAGAAATCATAAATGCCTGCGTTGATAGATACTCCAAGTACCCCGATTTGATTAACTTACATTATGCCTATATCAGAACATCACATGTACCCAATAAAGATATACAACTATTATGTACCCATAATAATTAAAAATTATGGGCTCGAGAAAGTATGGGGGAGGGGTGGGGAAAGGAACAGTAGAAAGAGGGAAGGAGCGAGAGGGGTGGAGTGTTGGTGTGTGCCACAGCTTTTGGAGGAAAAACACGATTGTAAGAGGGACTTTACCCAACAAATGCAATCAGTGTAACATAGTTTCTTGTGCCCTCAATGAATCCCCAACAACAAAAAACAATGGGCTCAGCACCCATAGCCCAGTGGTTAGAGCACCGGCCACATATACCAGGGCTGGTGGGTTTGAACCCAGCCTGGGCCTGTTAAACAACAATGACAACTGCAACCAAAAAAATAGCTAGGCATTGTGATGGGTCCCTATAGTCCCAGCTACTTGGGAGGCTGAGGCAAGAGAATCACTTAAGCCCAGGAGGTTGAGGTTGCTGTGAGCTGTGACGCCACAGCACTCTACCAAAGGGTGACATAGTGAGACTCTGTCTCGAAAAAAAAAAAAAATTATGTATATATGTATAAAAAGAAAGAAAGGGGGGTCCTCTTTCCAAAGCAATGCCACATGCCCCCCATGATATAGAGTAGAGAACAGCAGAACCGCTCAGGCCAAAGTCGGAGATGGGGAGGAAGCTGGAGCCCACTCTTGTGCTCCAGAGTCCCAGTCCCAGAAGGTTGAGAACCACTGGCCTTGACCTTTAAGGCAGCCTCTTGCTCCAATACCCCATGTTTCTAGGATAAAAGGCCCTGGCAGAATAGTGTCAATATGAAAAGGAAAACTACCATGTCTTTCAAGGTCACACAACACACCTGGTCTGGAGGGTGTCAAGGTCAACTTAAAGACCAGTCAATAGACTTGCTGTATGTAAGGAAGCTGAATGGATTGTTCCATGCGCTACACTCATGATAATAACAAACATTTATACTTTTCCTGTTCATTGGGCTCTTGAACACATATAATATCATCTGGTCTAAAAAGATACCCTATAAATAGCATAAGGCCCAGTTGTCTCTCTTTTAGAGAAAACCAAGGCAGAAGACAAGAAGGTATTTGCACTGGAAACCAGGCCCTGGGAGGGCCTAGCCTGGACTATCATCTGCCAATTTGGCCTAAGGACAGGTGACACTCCTGGGAATCTGCAGGTGACTTGTACAGGGAAAAAGATGTAGGTGTGATAGGGAGGCCACTGTTCAGGGTTTCTTGAGGCACGGGCTGCTGGCTAGGTGACTTGGGTCTCTCAGTTTCCCTGAGCCTGACTTCTTGCATCTGCAGAGTGAGGTTACTGAGAGGGTGTCCTGTAAAGGCCTCTGGGATGCTTAAAAGAGCTGTACAGTCACCTGGGCTGAGGCTGCAGACAGCTTAGGGAGGGCAAGCTGTGTTCCTTGCCCAAAAGACTGGCTGCCACTCTGCCACCCCACCACCCCATGCCTGGCCACTGCCTTCCTAGGGCGCCCAGACTGCAGCCTGCTCCCTCAGGGCAGGCGGCTGCTAATGGTTCTCCCCACAAGCTGCTTCATTAAAGATTTGTTCTGTCAAGTTGCAATCAAAACAAACAGGCCTAAAAGCCAGGGAACTAAAAACCAATTAAGAGGGAATGGAGATGGAAGGGGGGGGCAGGACGGTAAAAGGGGCCGGGGCTTTCCAAAGGCTCAGTTCCCATGGCAGCCAGCTTCCAAAATAGTCTGGGAATGAAAAATAATGAAAACCACCGCAGAGAGAAAAGCGATCCTGGCAGGGGAGACCCGACCTCGGGTTTGGCTAAATCCCCTGGCTCTCGGCTCCTGGAGGGGCACCTGGGGGGATGAGGGCTCTGGTGTCCTGCCCCCACCAGTCCCCTGCACATCCAAGGTTGTGCAGCACCTCCGGAGGACCCTCTGCTCAGGCTTTGAGGTGAAGGAGCCCCTTAGCCCCTGTCCCATGGGCAGAGAGAGACCAGAGAGAGATGATGAGAGTGAGGGCGGGGGACAGGGAGGGGTAGGGACGAGTCTGAGAGGGGACATCAGGACACCGTGAGGCCCATGCAGGGCCCAGGTTATGGTCCCTAGTGCCCTTGTAGAGGGCTTCCTAAACTGAGGTCTGGAGCTGGCCGAGAAATCAACAGAAGGAAGGGGAATAGGAGTTGCAGAGGCCTGGGGCATGGGAAAGAGGGCGAGAGAGACCAGAAGTCCAGCAGAGCCACAGCCGTGGAGCCAGACCTATTCTGTGCTGAGTGTAGACTGGCAGGCGAAGACTCACATCTCAACACATCTGTGCACCTCAGTTCCTGCCCTCTTCCCTGCCCCTTGGCGGGGGGGACCAGCATGGCAGGCACACTGCCGTCACCGCCTGGTGCTCTCTCTCTGGAGGCCTTGCTGCCCACCAGGAGGCATCACTGTCTAACCATCTCCAGACCCCCCTGCGGTCTGGTTTCTGTTTCATTGGTGAGGCTACAGGAAAGCTGAGATCCTATTAAGTTGACTTGCAGATGCCAAAAAGAAATAACAGCCAAAATTCCGTTAACTCTTTCATAGCCTTCTCCTCACCCACCTTCCCAGGCCACAGAAATGAGAGCCCTGAAACACATTACCCGTCCAGAGATGCACCTGCCTCAGCCTGGGGGAGCGGGCACCCAAGTCCTGAGGGACCCTGGCCTCCTGGGGAGGTCTGACAGTCAGGTGCCCATCGGCAGAGGGTAGGAAACGGAGAAGCGCCAGCCAGCACGTTTGCCAAGCGGAAGGGCTCCTAGCCTGGCCGCGGGACTGTGTGAACCCAGTTCTCCAAACAGGAGAGAGGTGATATGAAGGCCGGGGAGGTGAGCTACCCACTCTTAGAGTGCTGACTTTTCACTGGCCTCTAATTTGGGGAAGTTAAGCCAGTGCCAGGTGGGAGCCCACTGGAAACGGGATGGCCTCAAGAAGGCAGGAGCACAGCCATCACCTCCTAACTCGGTGTTCTCTGAAGGTTGTGACAGAACAGGGGGATACAGGCCAAGGAAAGAGCACTGCACTGGGAGTCCAGCAGGAGAGAGCAGCGTGAGTGTAGGCTGTGCTCCCCCAGCTGGGGGCTGTGTGGCCCTGGGAAAGTACTCCTCTCTGGGCCTCAGCCCCTCAGCACCCACCCCATGGGGTCCATGTCAGGGTAAAGCAAGGTGCCAGGTGAGCAGAGCAGTTGGGCACACAGTGGGGCTCGCCAGCGTTCCTCCTTCTTCAGGCCTTAGCTGCTTCGACTGCACTTAGGCCGACAGGCCCCCTGGCTCAAGTGTCTAAAGAACTTGGAACAGCAAAGGGTTACAGACCCGTGCAAAGGGTCTGCAGCTGGGGAGATGTTGAGACGTTATTCCCTTGCCAGCCCCCTTTACTCTCTGTGCTCCTGTCACCTGCCATCAGACACAGGCCTCTTCCTGGGTGACCTTGAGGAGAACATTTAATTTAACAAGTATAAGAAATTGGAATTATTTGTGCCACCCTCTAACAGCCGCCCCAGTGCTGGGGCCATCCTGAGGTGTCTCCCCTTCCCGTGGGTATTGAGAGAAAGGTCACCTCTCCACCAATGCTCTAAACTACCACCAAGGGCAGCCTGGAGTGAGTGGACCGGATGGGAACAAAGGCAGCCTGGCCCGGGAGGAGGTAACGTGCAACCCTGGATGTGAATCTGGGTGCGGCTGTACCAACTTGGTTCCCGGTTATATCATGTGGATCTGGGACAGGAGAACACTCGCCTCATCTCACAGACCATGAGGAGATTCAAAGGGGACGACTGACAGGTGTTGAAATTATCCAACCTTGTTATCATTAGTAATTAGCGCACACATTGTTTGTCTGTGTTTCTAAGCAGCAGATTCTCGAAGTGCTTCTCCATCCTGCTCCTCAAGCTTCCTGATGACACTGGTCCTGCTTTGCCAGACGGCTAGGGGAATCCATGCCCAGCAGTCAGGACGGGCCGCGCCAGGGTGAGCACTGAGCACCAACTACCATTCCTTGTGCCGTCATGTCAGCCCAGACAAACGGAGGCAAGGGTGGCAGGTGTGTTTCCTCCTTTGGTCGCTCATAAATGAAAGAGCCGGCACAGTAGATGGAGAGCCACCCTGACATATGTGTGCGGCACACTTACTACAAGCCAGGCACTTTGCTCCTTCACAGATGGAATCCTGGGAGCCTCACATCACAGTCTTGTCATAGAGGGTGGCTTCCCCCTCCCTCCTTCCCTTCCTTTCTACCTCTGTCCCTCCATCTCTTTTTCTTTCCTCTTTCTTTCCTTCTCCCGGCTTTTCACCTTTGATCCCAAAAGCCAGTCCCAGGGCAGTAGGAGGGGAGAGAGGATTGCTGACCTCAGGGCATCTGTTTGGGGCAGCAGGGAAAGGTCCTGGGAGATCAGGAGCACGGCCCAGGCGTGGAAGAAGACCTAGGGCACCCAATCCTGGCAGAGCAGCAAACGGAAAAGGTCCAAGTGCGGAGATACTGGCCTGGGGAAGGGGACTTGCTCAGAGATTAGGGGTGATGTCTTTAGCAGGAAAGCCCTTCTGGCTGGGTATCTAAAAAGGATATTCCCCAATCAGCCCTAAGATTGACACCTCTAAAAATTAATGCCAAAGGCTCCCTCAGCAGGGGCTGGGACACCACCGGCCCATAATCCAGGAGCATGAAACCAAACTAAGCAGGGAATTAGACGGAGTGGTACACCTGCGGAGAGCAGAGGCGAACCCCCTGATAACTGGGCCAGGGCTTGAGGAAGAAGCAGGGAAACCAGAGAGAGAGCCCAGGGAGGCCGGGAGAAGGACTCTGACTCCTGAGGAGCTGGATTCAGGGGCTGACGAGTAGCTCCCAATCCTGGGAGCAGCAAGGAAGTCATGAGCTGGAGGCTGCTGCGCTCCCGTGTTCCTGGGTGTCCACAGCGCCGCTGAGCCCAGCAGACATCGCTTCTCACGGGTCAGCCATTCAATCCCCCCGGCCACCACGAGGTGGAAATCAGCAGCCCCAATTATATCTAAGGAACTGGAAGCTGAGACAGGTTCAATAACAGACTGGGTCATAAATGTCCTTTTCAGGGTTATTAGGCTGTAAAGAACCTACATGCTCCTTGCTTAACAGGATAAAACTTGTTAATCAGAGATGGTCCCAAGCCTTCCCCCTGCTTCCTGTTGGGGGAATGCTGATCTTCTCACTCCTTCTCTTCACCCCCCACCTTGGCAGAGGCTCTGCCTTGCAAGGAGGCGCTTTGGAAGTCTGAAATGCAGAATTGGAAGTAAAAGGGAAAGGGAACCCACTGGGGGTAGCTTTGGGGTGGGATTATGGGACAGGAGAAAGAATTGCACCCTGGGAGGTACAGAGGTTGAAAGAGAAGAAATGGGGGGAGGGGGCGCTAAGAGGTCTCCGTGTGGCCTGTCATCCCTTTCCACAATTGCCAAGTGCCGGGAAAGAAATGAAGTGATAATGACATAAGCTTTGGCTTCTCGACTGTCCTTTTGAACTAACACCACCAAGAGACTGGACCGCGTGAGTCGCAGCTTTCTAGGCATCGCATGTGTAAGAATGTGTGTGGCGAGGAATGCAAATCAAACCGAGGCAAAGCAGAGCCCGCTCATCCTCACAGCGCCGCTGCGCTCTCCGCGTGCCGTTCTCTTTGGACTGTCCCAGGGGCTTTGTTCACTCTTAGGTTCTGCTCCTGCATAACGTCGGCCCTTTTCTAGAATCACGACAATTCTGGTTGGGTTCCCCCTGCTGACTACCTTGTATTCATGTTTCCTGGTTCACAAACCATTTCCCTACAATAAAGGCTTTTTATGGACGTGTTTCCGGGGCTTTTTGAAAAATCTTTAAAGCACAACCGTAAGCCATTCTTGACTCCTCTCACTGTGGTCTCACCTTCAGATCTAGAACTTATGATGTCTCTAGAACTTACCGAGGCTCATCCTTAACGACCAACAAATATAACTGGCTTATTGAAAAGTCTCAGCTTTGTAAGGAATAAAATGTTTTTGTTTCTTCTATCTTTCCCTATCTATTTCTTTTATCTTTCCCCTTGATATGAGAGGAATCTGTGCTAGCCCTTTTCTCATTAGTTAAAAGCTCTCATCCTAGGTTTAATTCCCAACTTCTCAATTTCCTTGAGTTGTTCAGACAATCTGGTCATTAAGACCCAGTTCTGCTTGTTTGTTTCGTCTCTTCCTTCTCCCAGGGGAGGCCAGAGCTGTGGCCCAGCTCCTTGAGATAGAAAAGAATCTGATGTCATCTTCATATGCTTCTCCTCCGGGCCTCTTCCAGAGTTTGGGGCAAAGAAGGTGGAGAAGGAGACAGGAAAACACCTTCTAACTTTGGCAAGGCCGAGTCCTCTCCATGTCAGCTGACCCTGCTGATTATTTGGTCAAACCCAACAACCTCTGGTGCCCTTGGTGGGGTACTCACCCACAGGCTGGCTGTCCCATGGGGTGCATGTCTTGGCTCATCGGAAGGCCCTGCAAGGATCGAAGGGTAGATTCTAGGGCCTTTTGCCACTGGTGCTTCTCTTTGAACAAATGGCCCAGGGAAGTCAAGGGAAGCAATACGGGGAGAGGGGCAGGGGTAACTGCCAGTTAGGACCAAGTCCAACTGCCTTATCTGCCTTCCACTCGACCCATAGGAAACTCAGGAACAGCCATAGACTGAATGTTTGTGTCCCCCAAAATTTGTATGTTGAAATCCAATCCCCAATGTGATGGTATTTAGAGGTGAGATCTTTGGGAGTTGATTAGGTCATGAGGGTAAAGCCTTTGTGAATGGGATTAGTGCCCATATAAAACAGACCCCAGAGAGCTCCCTTGCCCCTTCCACTGGGGAGGCCCAGAGAGAAAATGGCCATCTCTGTACCAAGGAGCAGGCTCTCATCAGACACTGACTCTGCTGGCACCCTGATCTTAGATTTTCAGCTTCCAGAACTGTGAGAAATAAATTTCTGTTGTTTGCAAGCCACACAGTCTAGGGTGCTCTGTTATAGCAGCCCAAGCAGAGCAAGGCAGGAGGCCTAGCTCTGACTAAAGTGAGAAGGCCTGAGCCCTTCCACTCCACTGGCTCTCTCTAATCTTCCTCTTCCTGCTCAGGTCACACTGGGGTGGACTAGAAATTCCATCCTCCTGTTTTATAACCACTTTCAAAAAATAAAAAGAATTTTGTGAGCACCTTCAAAAGATTTTAACAGAACTTCCCCCCACCAAATATTTAAATGTAGCCAAGTGAATTTTGATCTAGAAAATAGGAATAATGGGACCTTTATAAAAGGGATCCCCCATCTTTGACTTTAAGGAAGAGAAAGGGCTCTCTTCCCTCACCCATTGGGAGGGAAGGAATGGCCTTCCTCTTAATGAGCTTTGTACACTCCCCCAAAGACCACCAACCCACAGCTCTCCCCAGTCTTCTTATAGAGACCTGGGAGGGAAAACATACACCAGAGGCCCCAGCAGCTGTGGGCAGTTCCATTTGTGCCCAAAGTGAGTGTGCCTGCACGCAGGGCATGGGGCTGGAGACAGGCCTGCCACTGAGCGTGCCGGGCAGCCGAACCTGCCCAAGCAGGTATGCCCTGAGTCCTCTTGGCATTTTAATCTGGTAGGCCAATGGTTTATTCCTCATGCATTTGCCTTCATGAGGGTCTTGTGGATGACTGCAATCACATGAAACTGTCAGATGAGCTGAGCCAGACAAACTAAGTGCAGGGCAGAGTGAATTATTGTGCTTTACAGTACTTTTGAAGGAAGGCAGCTTTACTGCTTTCAAGTAGATATAGTAATGGGAACCAGGTGTTACCAGGAGAGGCCCTTGGGGAATTGCTCCAAGGACCGGCTAAGAATGAGTTGTAACCAGCAAAGCAGTTGTTTATATGTGAATGGGCAAGCTTCACATGTGTCTTTAAACACCGCATTCGAATGTCTCCCCTAACACCATTTTCTCGCTATCTTTTTGTACTTCCACAAAGAAAGAATTGGCGAAGCAAAAGCTAACTTCCCTCCAGCCGTGTCCAAATTATCACAAATCTCAAATGACCACTTCCCCACAATCAAAGACCTTTGCCTGAGTTGGCAGCTCAGGAGGAAGCTTGCATTTAACAGCAGGAAGAGGAGTTGAGCCAAAATTTCCACAGGGAGACAAGCTTGATCCCAGCCCTAACCCATCTCCAGACCTACCCCCAAATACTTGATGAACTGAGCTGAGCTGAAACACTCAAGGGAAAACAAGAAAAAACTGGAAAATTCTCCAGTGGGATTGGACCTGGTACAGGTTTTTAAATAGCGAATAATTCAGTGCAATAGATATTTATTTAGTGACTGCTGTTTACCTGAGCCTTGGGGGATGCGCTAATGAACAAGTCATGGTGCATATTCTCCAGAAAAATCAGATGTGGTGGGTGTTGCAAACTGTGAAGGAGGATAAGCATATTAACAATGGGGCAAGGCGGGAAGTGCCTGTGGCTCAGTGGGTAGGGCGCTGGCCCCATATACAGAGGGTGGCGGGTTCAAACCCGGCCCTGGCCAAACTGCAACAAAAAAATAGCCAGTTGTTCTGACAGGCGCCTGTAGACCCAGCTACTCAGAAGGCTAAGGTAAGAGAAGCGCCTAAGCCCAGGAGTTGCAGGTGCTGTGAGCTGTGTGAGGCCACGGCACTCTACTGAGGGCGATAAAGTGAGACTCTGTCTCTAAAAAAAAAAGTCAACAACAACAGCGCAAGGCATGGTGAAGATGATGCAACAGGATAGAAATAAACAGGCTCCCACGGTGGTGCAAAAGCACGAGTGTGCTTCCAGTGAGAGAACCACAACAGCTTCCACGAAGGCGCTCTCCTGTGGTTGAAGATACACTTTCCACCACCCAGCAGTTACACTTCCAGACGTGGATGGTAGAAAACTCGCACACATGGACTCAAGGAAGATGCACAGAGAGATTCCGTGCAGCTTCTGTGTCAGGTAGAAAGCTTAGAAATAAATGCCCACAAATAGGTAAAAGGTGAATAATAAATTGAGGTATTTTCATGCAGTGCAATACCCTACATAGGTTCAAGTGACTGTATTACAGCTTACTGTATCTACTTGGGAAAACCCAGAGAGCCATTTTTGTCAACAACAAAACTGTTGTTGCAAAGAATGTTGCAATGATGCCATTTATGTAAGTTTTAAAACACATAAAAAAGATATATGATGATAATAGTGAAAATGAGTAATACATGGGAGGAAGGTACTCATTAATTTCAGAATACGAGTATTGATCACTTTTGGGGGAGAAAGGAAGGGTATGAGCTGAAGAAGGGGCACAGAAGAGCCTCATTTGTAACATAATGTTTTTTCGTTTAAAATTTTAAATTAAGTGTCATTAAATATGAACATTTTTAAAGCTAGGCAGTAGGTATATGGGCTTTTGTTATATGATTCTTTATTTCTCTGTTATGTTTGAAATAAATTCATTAAATGAGATCTTGGCCGGGGGCAGTGGCTCATGCACGCCTGTGATCCTAGCTCTCTAGGAGGCCGAGGTAGGAGGATCCCTTGAGCTCAGGAGTTCAAGAGTGAGACACAACCCCCACCCTTCACCCCCCCACCCATCTCTACTAAAAATAGAAAAATTAGCTGAATGTTATGGCTGGCACCTATGGTCCCAGCTACTTGGGAGGCCGAGGCAGGAGGTTTGCTTGAACCCAAGAGTTTGAGGTTGCTGTGAGCTTGGCTGTTGCCACAGCACCCTAACCTGGGCAATAGAGTGAGACTCTATCAAAGAAAGAAAGTGAAATTGAGATCTTTTATTCCTTTAGAAATACTGGATAAAACATTGCCTCCTTCCAAATGCATAGCTAGCTCTCAAGAAAGTAAAGAGAATTCCTTTTGAGCCAAAAACAAAAATGTATTTATTTTTTATTAGTATTATTTTTTAAGACAGAGTCTCGCTATGTCACCCTTGGTAGAGTGCTATGGCATCACAGCTCACAGCAATCTCAAACTCTTGGGCTTAAGCAATTCTCTTGCCTCAGCCGCCCAAATAGCTGGGACTACAGGCACCTGCCACAATGCCCAGCTATGTTTTTTTTTTTCTGGTTGTAGTTGTCATTGTTGTTTGGCATGGCTGGCAAATAACAATGGAACCTGCCAGCTTCTAGGTGTGTGGCTGGCACCCTAACCACTGAGCTACAGACGCTGAGCCAAAACAAAAATTTTAAATGCAGTGAGCTATTGTTGCAGAGGTTGTTGGGGGGAGGGGTTCCTGATAAACAAAGAACAAAGTGTTAAAATTAAGATATTCACATAAAGGCTGCACTATACTCCCTGAGGGGCTACTTGTGATACATGAAGACAACCTGTGAACTTACTGGTCTTACTCCAGGCTTTAAGAAAAAAAATCTGGGCGTTGTGATGGGTGCCTATAGTCCCAGCTACTTGAGAGGCTGAGGCAAGAGAATCGCCTAAGCCCAAGAGCTGGAGGTTGCTGTGAGCTGTGACGCCACAGCACTCTATTGAGGATGACAAAGTAAGACTCTGTGTCTAAAAAAAA
This sequence comes from Arctocebus calabarensis, assembly GCA_963573935.1. Lineage (NCBI taxonomy): Eukaryota > Metazoa > Chordata > Mammalia > Primates > Lorisidae > Arctocebus > Arctocebus calabarensis. Next base: position 4,586 of record CAUYON010208970.1, on the reverse strand, counting down.
AAAATCCTACTTTCAGGATATTTGTGGAAATCAGTAAGCAGTAATTGTTTAACATCACGGCTGCCTGAGATAGTGAAAACAAGTGGGGCAAACAAGAGACTGAGGAAAAACTTAAAAGAATGATGGCCCCGGAGACAGAGATCCATAGGAAGCGCTTTGGCGAAGAGTGGAAGACTTACCGGCTCAAAGCATTTAAGAAATGAGAAAATATTAAAACCGAGCAATCATTAAAATAATTCCTGGATGAACAATCATTAAAATAATTCCTACAGGGCTGTTAGAGGGAAAATTACAGCCTTCATGTATAGCTTATGTAAGAAAAGAAGGTTAAGTGTCCAGCTCAAGAAGTTAGGGACTTTTTTCTGGTTTTCCTGCAGGGAAATGAAAGAACTTAGGGAGGCGGGAAATAACAAAATAAACTCAAAGTAGAAGGAAAGAAATAATAAAGATGAGCACAGAGATTAATGAAATAGAAGATGGGCATAGCAAGCATCAACAAAACCAAGCATCAAGAACCAAGTGGTTCTTGAAAAGACTGATAAAATTGACCATCCCTGGCAACACTGATTGATATAAAAATAAGGAAGATACAAATGAATGCTCTGTGCTGCCAAGTTGCTGTGCCAATCCTGCTCCCCACCTCCAGAACTGCTACATGGGGGGAAATAGTCTTCTCTCCTGTTTAAGCCACTACCAAATTTCTTGCAGTCAAACCTAATCCTAACATTCATAGAAGGCTGGACCAGACCTGGGCAGGAGCTTGGCTTTCTAACCAGACCAGGCAGGATGGATGATGATGTCTGTACTGTGGGTGGCCAGGTGGAGGGGTGACACTTGAGAAGCAGAGGCAACAGGTTAAGCTATAGCCAGGCGGGCTGAGGGGGAAACTGGAACAGTGGCCAGCAAGACAATTGGTGACCACTGTAAGTGGCAGATTGCCATGTCTGCTTTCAAGTCTCCTGACTTCCTAGGTAAGCTCCCCCAAAGCTCCAACCAGACCTACTGGGCAGATTTGGTTCAGGGACCATAGTTTGGGTCGAAGGCTGGTCTTTCATTTGCAAGTCCCAGAAAGCCCAGCTCAACCTGATGTAAGCAATAAAGGCAATGCCTTTGCTCATGTAGCTAAGCTTTATCCAGCTGCTCAAATTATAGTTCCAAAGACTCACAATGTTGGCCCCACTTAGTCCCATGCTACCTCTCCACACAACAGCCCCAGACTCTTCTCTGGTTAGAGAAAAATGGCTTCAGCAGCTCCAGACCTACCACCCTCACACACCACACCACCAGGGAAGAAAGTTACTTTCCCAAGACTTGCAATTACTTCTCTTTCATTGGCCAAAATTAAGCCATGTGTCTCTCTCTAAACGAATCATCATGCTGACTGACTTCAGCCAATCAGGGTCCACACCTGACTGCCTCGAAGTTGAGTGTCTTGGGTGATTTACTGTCATTCTATTCCTACATTACAGAGAATGTTCATCATACCTAGCTTGTAATATTTTCAGACAGTACAAATGAAATCAGTGTTTAGTCACTTAGCAAGTGCCTGACACACTCTGCATTTGATCAATGGTAGCCATTAGTAGCTACAAGCACTAATACTAGAAACTGAGGCTGTACTCCCACCCCTGGTAAAACTTGATCTCCGGCCCTGGGAGGGAAACTGAGTCAGTATGTCCCTAATACAACTGAAAGCACAGGGACCCAGGGAAGTCTGCACTTCCCTCTAATCACTCACAACCCTGTGGATAAACAGGTAGAGGTGACTCTGCCCAAACATGACTTTCCAAGCGGAGACCCTCCCCTCTCTGTGACCTCCCCAGGGATCATGCTCAGGCCCCTGGCGTTAGGGCTGTCCCATTAAATGGCCACATTCAAAGTAAGAGAAGAGAAAGGATGCAGAGCCCCTCTGCTCAGCCCATGGTGGGTGATGGGGTCATACGCCCTGACAGGCCTTTACACAGGGAGAAAAATCTTTCTAATAGCCCAGAAGAATGCCCTAATCTGACATCTCGTTTAACAGATTATTGGGCCTGGCTTTGATCTCTACTGGGCATAATGAGTGCACCTCTTGGGCCAATCAGCAGTTATTAATTAGTAGAACAGCCAGCAGCTGGGCCTACCCAGGAATGAGGCCCTATGCTTGCAAATTTGGAGTTGAAAGTGAAGATGTTTATGAGCAAATCAGACCCAGAGTGAAGCTATGGAATACAGCAAGGTCACCAGGACCAGGCCTGGGGACTCTCTGGGAAAGTGCTCTAAACCAGGCCCTCACATGACACTCGTGACACACAATGCCACCCAGGGACTGGGCGGCAAGGGATGGCCCCACTCCCTGCAACACACAAACCACTAGCGTGAATACAGCTTTGACTCGAGGCATTCCAAACAGTATGTGACCTCATGAATCACACACCATGATGTGCAGGCAAACAACAGAACCACTCAGTTCTGCATCTGGCCTTCTGCCGGAAGGCAGGACTCTGCCCCTTTGACTTACCAGCTCTGGGCTCCCATTTTCCCCTCTGCTTGGGCCCCTGTGCTTCACCTCACCCCGGTGGCCCTTTGGGTTCCTGGGAGCTACTACACAGGGAGAGTGAGAATTAGGCCCTATGGGCTCATCGTCCTGGGAGCAGTGGAACCCAGCCTCACAGGCCTACATCAGGACAAGGAGACACAGCCAGGGAGACAGATGAGGGTGAACCACACTGGTATTCCTGAGTTGGAAGAGCTGGAGGCAGTGTGTGAACATAGGGCCACCTAAATTCATCTGCCATCCTCTGCCATGTGATCTTGGGGGTAAGTCCCCTTAACTTCGCTAAGCAATAGCTTTGCCCTCCTGTGTAAGGAGGGGGTTATTTTCTAACTAGCCATTGCAACATGAGCTATACTTAGCTTTCATATAACACCAGAATGAAGAGTTAATGTATGTATTTTAAGTATTCAAAATTATTAATAGTTTAAATGAGTGAAACTAAACCTTTAACCTCAAAAATTAGTGAACATATAAAACATTACATAAAATATACACTCATAGAAATGTAAACATCAGATCACGTCATTAGAAGACAAAAACTTTAAAAATAAATGATTCAAAAGATAAAATTAATGGGATTAGCTATGAAAATCAAAAATTAAATATTATTTGATCTATTCTAGCATTATGATTTTTTTAGTAAAAAAAATTTAAAGGTGTCATTGTCATTTTGTGCACAAACCTTCCCACTACCATAAAACCTCTTTCTGACTCTACACCATTACTCAGGAGAATGCCAAGGAGAAAGCTGGAAACTAATACCAAATAGCTTCTTTAGACACCATCCTTGCGGGTGAAAATCTGTCTCTTGTTTAATTACTGTGAGAAAAGCTTTTTGAGTTTTTTTCTGGCAGGAATGGGTAGACATTGAGATCTTTTTTCGAGAAGCATTCATTATTTTGTTTTGTTTTAAGCCTTCTTCCCTTTCATCAGGTAAGATGGACATGCTCACATCATGTCTTGTGTTCATTGAACTAGAACTTTAGGGGGAGTCTTGCTGTGTTGATTAACATTTTCTTTCTGCTCTTGAGAATTAAGAAAATGTGGCGGGGGGGAAGCTTTCTTTCTAAATGAGTGACTCCTTTTATACTAGCTGAAAGTTTATGTAGAATATAACACTTGATGTTTTCAAGACATGAATTAGTCTGATTTTAGATGTTTATAATATAAACTAATGGTATTACACTGAAAAACAACCAGCGTGTGATACTTTAAAACACACAGAGAGGCACTAATGAAAACTGGCTTTGCAATGTCTTATTCTAGATTGGTGGTTTCTTCGGTCAGTACCTTCTCTTGAGGGAACCAAAATGCAGAGGTTCAGACCAGGTTTAATGAGAGTGATAGAGACCCACCTGGGCAGGGCCAAAGATGGTGTCTGAGCCAAGGGAGGTTGGTGACCTTTTTTTATATGGGACAGGAAAATTCCACTGAGGATTTTGGTGAGTGAGGGTCTTTAGGCAGAAGTTTTAGGGCAGGGCTAGCTAGGTCCCTTGTGGTCTTTTGTTCTGGGAGAGGAGGAAAAGGAGGAGGAGTAGGAAGAGGGTTTGTGGGGCTGCCCGGGGCCCTCAACACACACACACACAGAGCTAAGGGCCCCGCCTCCCTAGTCCCAACCTTCAGGAAGTTCTGACAACCCGAGGGACCCTTGCAAAGAGCCCAGCTGTCCCAGAAGGTCCTCCTGGGCCACTCAGAGGCCCCAGGGCACACTGGACAGCGGGCAAGTCCACCAGGCCTCTCCCCAGCCCTGCTTCCCTCTTTCAGGATACTCTTTAGCGAACCTCAAGGCGACTTCTTCTCCCTCACTCATCCCCACAGGCAAATGTCAACAGCACCAAGGTGGATCTAAGTTTTATGAGGCCTAAAAGTTATACAACTTAGGCAGCGGTTCTCAACCTATGGGTCGCAATCCCTTTGGACCATCGGAAAACACATCCTGCATATCAGATATTTACATTACGATTCATAACAGTAGCAAAATTACAGTTATGAAGTAGCAACAAAAATAATTTTATGGTTGGGGGTCACCACAACATGAGGAACTGTATTA
>CAUYON010208969.1:0-10885 GCA_963573935.1 Arctocebus calabarensis | reverse complement strand
ACTCTGGGAAGCCAAGGCACAGTCTACCAGGGAACTATGGGTCCAGGGGCTCCTAGCTCTTTCTCCCCCTCTCTCCTGGTGCCCCTGGATGGCTGTGGGGGGTGGTGGTAAGGGTAGGGGGCAGCCACCCTCCGGAGGGAGGGGAGGCTGAGGCCCCTTAGCTGGGGGAAGGGCAGGAGCCAGGCACAGGTTAACATCCTGGCTCTGAATGAACTGAGGCTTCAAGCTGATTCCTACTAATGAATTAATAATGGCACTGGGTGGGCAGGGCAGCTGGACTACAGCAGTGAGAGCCAGACCTCAGGCAAAAGTAGGGGAGGGGAGGAGGGCAGTGCCCCCTGGGGATGGGTCTAGGGGCGCTGTCCGGGTGTGTGGTAGAGGCTGTGGCTCACTGCTTTCCATGTGAGGGAGGTAGCTCCCCACTGGTCCTGCTGGAGGCGCCAGGTGGCTTCCTGAGCTAAAGCCACTTCCCGAGCCTTGGCTTTATGCCTTGCAGAGCACTTGGCAGATGCACCTGTGACCCAAGTAGTATATTTCCATTTTACAGATGGGAAAACTGAAGCCTAGAGGGATTAAACAATTTATCAGAGGTTGCACAGCTGGTTAGTGGCAGAGTTTGGGATTCAACTAGGTCTGTCCAACTCCAAAGCCTGTGCTTTACCTATGTTCTTTATCGAGTGTGTGCAGGTCAGGTCAGGTCCTGGGAGGAGGTATGTCAACAGGACCCTGCTCTAGCCCTTAGGTGCTTTAGGCTGGAAGGGAGGAGCAATGTAGGCAGATGTGTTCTGGGTGGACAGAGTGGGGCAGGTCCCTAGAGCTGTGAGGTATTGGGGGGGGGCAGGAGAGGAAGCTGCCCCTGGGCCTGCAGGCTAGGGGAAAAGGCTTTCAGGGCCAGAGCATCACTCCCAGGAGGTCTCCTTTCCTTCCTCCCAGCAGTAATGACTGGTACTGGGCTGCAGGCTGCGGAAGGGGGGTGCGGGGTGGGGTGTTGGGTGCCATGGTTACATTGATCTTCCCTGCCACATCCTCCCTGGACTCTAGCCCTGACTTGGCTCCAAACCTCCTCACAGGGGCAGTGGGCATTGCTCTCTGCCTGGCTACTTGGGGTTGGGGGCGTTGTGTGTGAGTATGGAGGAGGAGGTGGGGTGAGGGAGGGGGCTACTCACTGGCGGATGGCAGCAGACTTGCAGCTCCTGCTTCCTGAGCCCCAGACTCCTGCTGCCCAGCCCCCTCCACATTTTGTCCTTTCTGCCTTCTAGGGGCACATCTGGGGCCTCTTCCTACCAGGACGCCAGGGCAGTTAGGGCTTTCTCCTGGGGACTTCCCTGTGTCTTCCTCGGCTCTCATTTCTCTCCCTTCTCCTCCCTGTGGATGCTCAGGCCCTGCCCCTGCCCTCTGCTCTTGAAACCTACACCAGGAGGTCTTAATCTGGAGTCCCTGGCACTGTATATAAAATTGGGTAGTGTGTGTGTTCATGCCAGGAGTACAGTCTGAGCATTTTTCTGTGGTGAGGGTCCCCAAAGGGACCTACCATTCTCTTCCTCATCCTAAGCCATCTTATCTGGTCACAGCCGAAACTGCCACCTGTGGGCTGGTGACTTTCTGTTACTCTAACCAGACATCCTCAGGCTTTGTGCCTACATGAGTGGCACCTGCCCTAGGAGTATTGCCTACAGGCCACTACCTGTGGCCTCCCTAGATCTGCCCCCTGCCCCACAATGTGTTCCTTCCAAGGGCCCAGTTTGGTTTAAGAGCTCTGTCTTCTCCATCTCACTAGGCTGGTGGCCTGAGTACGTCATCCTCCGTCCTTTCCTTCTCCACCTGTCCATGTAGTCACCCAAGTCTTCTTGGTTTGGGCTTTTTGTTTGTTTTGTTTTTGCTATTCCCTGGCTCTTCTTCTCCAGAACTGCTTACTGGATTATTTACCTGACTAGGAGACTCCAGTGAGTCTCATTTCTTGCAGAATAAAGTCCTGCTGTCTTAGCAAGGCATTCAGAGTCTTTCAAAATGCAGTTTCAGTCTGCTTCCCTTCCTGTGGGCAGGCAGTCAGCTTTTGTGTTTCTGCTCTTGCTGTTTCTTCCATATGGGATGCCCATTCTGTAAAATTCCTTTCATTCTTAAGGTGCAGCTTAGAGATACCCTGAGATTTCACCAGGCACTTGTCTTATCTGCCGTCAATGCATACTTGCCATCTTGCCCACTCTGGTTTTCCTTGAGAGCAGACTGTATTTTACACAAATTTTTACCCCCTAGGGGCCTAGTATAGTATTTGACACATGATAGATACTTCATCAACGTTTGTGTAATAAATGAATTGTGACTGGAGCAACCACCAGGAAGATTCCCGAAACTAGAGTCACCTGTCTTTTCTCAACCCTTTTTTCCCTCCCCTATACAAGTCTCTCTTTCTACTGCATAAGCTGAGGGAAATGCCAGGGTGGTTCACAGCCTGTCTTTGTGCTCATGTAGGTGCACACATAAACCCTGTGTGGCTAGGAAGGTGAGACCGTTTATACAGAGGTGTCAGCTTCACAGATCAGTATTACTTCTTTAAAGTCTGTGTCTGTGGGGATGTCTACTGAGCCAAAGCACAGTCCCAGACTGTAGGTTGGGAACCCGCTGTGGGAGATTGTTCTGCTGCACTCAGGTCATAGCCAATGGGACAGTGGAATTGGATATTGGACCAGAGTAGGGTCTGGGAACAGAGCTGAGGCTAGGGGGTTCTCCTAGGGCCTTCAAGGCTTGGGGATAGGTCCCTGCTCTGCCCAGTGTATCCATGTGGATCAGCCACCCATGGTGGATGGACAGGATGCCACATCCAAGCAGGGCTCAACATCATCTGTCCCACTCTGTTAAGATGAGGACCAGGGGCTCAGAGATGGAAAAGACTTGTTTAGGATCAGAGCAAGTCAGAGGTTGGGCTGGGACCAAGCTAAGAGCTAGCATCCCCAGTGCCACACTGATGCCTGATCTGGGACCAGCTGTGTCCAGGCCACTTGCAGAGGGTTCCTCTGGACAGGCAGCTGCTAGCCTCACTACACACCCACAGCCCTCTTGGGGTGAGGGTTGGCCTCTAGTTGCTAGGGATCTGTGCTTGTCTTGCTGAGGCTTAAGCCAGATGACCATACTCCTCCTGCCCATCCTAGGAAAAACCTGCCCTTTTGCCCTTCTGAGTTCCAGAGGGACTGGGTAAGATAATGGGAGCAAGGATTAGGGACCGTAAGAGCTCCGGATGCAGGCTCCCATAGGCAGGCCCACCCAGCAGCCTCTGTTCCTCCCTGCAGGGAAATTCAAGCTCCTGGAGCAGGCCCGGGATGTGCGGGAGCCAGTGAGGTACTTCAGCAGCGTGGAGGAGGTGGCCAGTGTCTTCCCTGACCGTATCTTTGTGATGGAAGCCATCACTTTCAGCGTCAAGGTTAGTCCTTCCCACACCAGCCACTGTGTCTCTACACTGCCCCTTCCCTCAGGGGCAACACTGGCCCTGGTTGGAGGGTTGCCTGTAGGGTTCAAGAGGGAGAGTAACTTCTGGGGACCCTTTGGACTCATGCCCAAACTTGGAGACCTTTCAGGGAAGCCTATCCCCAGCTACCCCAGCACCCAGTGGTAGAGGTGATGGTTGTGGAGATTAGGCAGCTTTTGCACCTAGTCCCCCCAGGGCACAGACACCACTTTGCTCTTTACAAACCCTTTTATTTTTCATCAGTTCCTTTCTTTTCATGGTAACCTTGTTGGATGGGGTATTATTATTGCCCAAATGGTAAACACAATGATAATAAAAGGTGCCATTTACCAAGTATTTTCAAAGTATGTCACTGCACATACAGTATTTTTCATTCCACAGCAACTCTTGGATTTTATCACAGACAGCCACTAAGGCCCCCAAATGGCACTCAGTTAAGGCCGCACAGCTACCTGGGGAACACGGGGAACCGGGGGTGGGGGGGCACTAAGAGGCTTTTTTTTTTTTTTTTTTGAGACAGAGTCTCCCTCTGTTACCCAGGCTAGAATGCTGTGGCGTCAGCTTAGCTCACAGCAACCCCTCAAACTCCTCCTGGGTTCAAGCGATCCTCCTGCCTCACCCTGGCGAGTAGCTGGCACTACAGGCAAGCACCACCATGCCCGGCTAATTTTTTTCTATTTTTAGAGACGAGTCTTGCTCTTGCTCAGGCTGGTCTTGAGCTCAGGCTCAAACAATCCTTCCAGAGTGCTAGGATTACCGGAGTGAGCCACTTGCCCAGCTCAGCAGGAGGCTCTTGATCTGGTCGCTGCCTGGGAGGTCCAAAGCAGAAGGCTGCTGTCCTGTTCCGGACCGTGGTGTGGCCCTGTGACTTTCCTGCGGCTAGGGCTGAGGCCTCTCCCTGTCTCTGGGATCCTCCCAGGTGGTATCAGGCGAGTTCAGCGAGGACAGCGAAGTGTACAACTTCACACTGCACGCGGGCGACGAGCTCACCCTCATGGGCCAGGCGGAAATCCTGTGTGCCAAGACCACCAAGGAGCGTTCTCGCTTCACCACCCTCCTGCGCAAGCTGGGCCGGGCCGGGGCGCTGGCTGGGGTGGGCGGCGGCGGCCCGGGAGGTGCGGGGGCCCCAGGCGGCGGGGGCGCTAGGCCCGTCAAAGGCAAGATGCCGTGCCTCATCTGCATGAACCACCGTACCAACGAGAGCCTGAGCCTGCCCTTCCAGTGCCAGGGCCGCTTCAGCACGCGCAGCCCGCTGGAGCTGCAGATGCAGGAGGGCGAGCACACGGTGCGGGCCATCATCGAGCGCGTGCGGCTGCCGGTGAACGTGCTGGTGCCCAGCCGGCCTCCGCGCAACCCATACGACCTGCACCCGGTGCGCGAGGGCCACTGCTACAAGCTGGTCAGCATCATTTCCAAGACGGTGGTGCTGGGGCTGGCGTTGCGCCGCGAGGGCCCGGCGCCGCTGCACTTCCTGCTGCTCACGGACACGCCGCGCTTCGCGCTGCCGCAGGGGCTGCTGGCCGGGGACCCGCGCGTCGAGCGCCTGGTGCGCGACAGCGCCTCCTACTGCCGCGAGCGCTTCGACCCCGACGAGTACTCCACCGCCGTGCGCGAGGCGCCCGCCGAGCTCGCCGACGACTGCGCCAGCCCGCGCCGCGCGCGCCTCTGCCTGCCCGCGCCGCGCGCCCCCGCGCCGGCCCGCGTCCCCGGCCCTCCCGCGCCCGCGCCGGCTGGAGAAGGCGACCAGGAGTACGTGTGTCCAGACTGGGCCGGCGCGACAGAGACCCCCGCGTCCCCCGCTGAGATCCCGTACGAGGAGCTGTGGGCGCACCAGGCGCCCGAGGGCTTCGCCGAGGGCCGGGCCCGACCGCTCCCAGGCCCCGACCTCATCTCCTTCGGGTCCGCGGGGTCACCGCGTCGGGAGCCAGAGGCGCCGCCGCCTCCAGTACCCCCGAAATCCGAGGCGGTGAGTGACCAAGTCCAGGCCAGAAGGGTTGTGTGGGTTGCTGAGCTCTGAGAGCTGTGAACTTGGCGAGACTGTCCAGCTTGCGGGACTGAGCCCCAGCCCTTGGAGTGACACACGGTGGCATGTGGAGAAGAGAAGGAAAAAGGGCAAAGACACACACGAACGTTTCTAGTAAGAGGGACTAGGGTGGTGGTACCTTGACTGTGGGGACAAAGACGGCAGTTAGGCTCTTCCCGCAAGGATTTTGGGATGAGCCTAGAAAAAGTGTTACCGAAGGTTCCTTAGAACAGGAGTCCTTTAAGTTGTCCAGCGAAAAGGAGGGTCCACGGTAAAATAAATTTAGACAATGTTGTGTGTGTGATCCCCAGCCCTCCTCTCCCCCACACGTTGGGGGAGCAGAGTGTTGGAGTATTAAGGGCTCTGAAAAGTCCTGCACTAAGGGAACTTGTTTATCTTTAATGCAGAATTTCCCGAACTTACTTGTCCACAGAACATTTTCTCCTTGTCTGTAAGGCTCATCAGTACCCAGTGAGGTTCACTGAGGGGTCTTCCACCTACAAGAAAGGGATCCAGGGTGGCGCCTGTGGCTCAGTGGGTAGGGTGCTGGCCCCATGTACTGAGGGTGGCGCGGCCCCAGCCAAACTGCAACAAAAAATAGGTGGGCCTTGTGGTGGGTGCCTATAGTCCCAGCTACTTGGGAGGCTGAGGCAAGAGAATCGCCTAAGCCCAGGAGTTGGAGGTTGCTGTGAGCTGTGTGACAGCACTCTACCGAGGGCGATAAAGTGAGACTCTGTCTCTAGGGGGGGAAAAAAGGGGGGGGATCCAGATGGTAGATACTGTTCCTTCCCTTTATCCCCTCTGCCACATCTTCTCATCTCCTTTTCCTTGAGGAGGGAGTATGTCTGCTTTTCTGATTATTTTCGATCAGCCTCTGTATTCTATTTCTTATGTTCATGATGCATTTCTGAGGACTAGAAAGCAGTGTGTGCTTTGGGAGTGTGTGGGTGAGTGAACTAGTCTGGAGAGCCTGGAAGGGGTGGGGTGGGTGGCTGGCTGGGGCAGCAGTTGGGGTAGAAGGCAAGATGGCTTCTTGGACAATGGGGCAAGTGTCAGTCCCAGACACTCATTGCCCAGCTGCTCGAGAAAGGGAAGATAAGGAGTGTCAGCTGCTGGGGACAGGTGGTCATGGCCCTCTGCTTGCAGGTGAAGGAGGAGTGTCGCTTACTCAATGCCCCACCTGTGCCTCCCCGGGGTGGCAATGGCAGCGACTGGCTCTCCGGCAGCCCCCCAATACCCCCTCGCTTCCCTAAGCTACAGCCTGTCCACTCGCCCAGCTCCAGCCTCTCCTACTACTCCTCTGGCCTCCAGGATGGGTGAGTCCCTTTCTTTTCTCGGTCCTGGGTTCTCGTAGGAGGGAGGGGAGGGACAGTGCTGAGGAAGATGAAGGCTGCAGGTCTGGGTGAGGACCCTGTGCAGTAGCCAAGGGAGAGGACACTGCTGTCTGGGTTTCTGGGGCCTGGGGCCCAGAGGCCTGCTCTGCCGCCTTCCTGCTTCACTTGTTTCTTTGCTAAACCATGGGGATGGGATGGGAGCATGGCTCTGGTTTGCTCTGCCGCAGTATAGAGTGCTCTTTGCTTTTCTCAAGTTCTTATTTAATACAACTTAGTCTAATTTTCCCTGTGTGTTTTCTATCTTGGGTTGGGGGATGTTGGAAGAACAAGGCAGTCCCAGGTCTCAGGCCTTGGGGCTGGGGTAAGACAGGTGGTTTGCTGCATTGTGTGTGACCCTGATGTGTTTCCTCTTGCTCTGCCTTTCCTGGCCTTTGTATGTGTGTCTGTGTCTCTGCCTGCAGGGTAGGTTCCCGCAGCGGCAGTGGCTCCCCATCACCAGATGCATACTCCCTCTATTGCTATCCGTGCACCTGGGGAGACTGCAAGGTGGGCGAGTCCTCTAGCCGCCCGCCCCCTGGACCTCTGCCCTCTACTACGCAGCCCAGCCAGGGCCCCCGGGCTCTTGCAGAACCACTGAGTGGTCGAGCTGCCTCCGTCCTGGGGGCTGACACTCCTGTCAAAACCTATCCCAGCTGTCCGCCTCTGTTCAAGCCCTCACACCCACAGAAGCGCTTTGTTCCATTTGGAGCTCTCAATCCCTTCTCTGGGCCTGCCTACCCCTCAGGCCCTTCAGCGTCCTCCTCTGGGCCCACAGCCACCATGGGTCCCCTGGCTACCTCCAGCCCTGCATATTCCCCAAGCCCAGCCTCACCAGGCCAGGCCTATTCAGCTGCTCCCCCGTCCTGTCCCACTTCCTCTTCCTCTTCCTCCGAGTGGCAGGAACCAGCCCTGGAGCCCTTTGATCCCTTTGAGTTGGGGCAGGGCAGTTCTCCAGAGCCTGAGCTGCTATGCTCTCAGGAGTCCAGAGCTGTGGGAGCACCTGGGCCTGGACCCCATCTTTCACCACTTGGTCCGCTCAAGGCCTTTGAGCCTGAAGGTTTGGTGCTGCGGCAGGTCCCCACCCCACTGTCACCAGCTGCCCCCCAGGGGCCTGAGGCAGGAGGAGCACGCCTTTTTCTTACTCAAGGGCGCCTGGAAGGGCCTCTTGCCAGTCCCCGGGATGGAACTGCAGGCTTGGGAGGACGGGATGCCTCCTGGCAGCCCCCTGCTGACCTGTCTGCACTGTCCCTGGAGGAGGTCTCTCGCAGCCTGCGTTTCATCGGGCTCTCCGAAGACGTGGTGAGCTTCTTTGCCCGAGAACGCATTGATGGTAGCATTTTTGTGCAGCTCAGTGAGGACATCCTGGCAGACGACTTCCACCTCACCAAGCTGCAGGTCAAGAAGATCATGCAGTTCATCAAAGGCTGGCGGCCCAAGATCTGAACTGCCCAGCCTGAGCTGCACAACTGCGACGCTGGCACGGAGGCCCTGCGGGCCAGCCCCGGCTTGCTGAGGGACGGTACTCCCTGAGAAGCAGGTAGTGCCTGCGGGGAGGACGTATACTAAGACCAAGGCTGCTTGGGAGCCAGAGTGAATCTGAAGGAGATGCACTTGGAAATGTGGTTCCCTGGGGGCAGACCCCTACGTGGGACATGGGTGCACCACTGTACACATGGGACTGTGAGGCATTTGCTGCAATTCCCACAGCAGGGTCGAGAGCTGGCCTTTATGGTGACATAGCACCTTCTGGTGCCCTGCTATCGACCTTCACAAGCATCCTGTACTTCTCAAGCTTATAGGTTTAGGTTAGGGACAAGGGAAGAAGATGGCTCTTAATTTAAGCACAAATTCCCCAAGTGCCCACTCTCCTTTGTGCTCTGTGGGCTTTGGCCTAAGCTGCCCTAGAGTCAGGGTGTCGATTTCAGTTTCTCTGGGATGCCCTTCTTTTCACCTCTGCTCCACTATGATTGAGGTGGCTGGCCCTGAACACAGGTGGATTGTAAACAATCCTGTATCCCAGCACCTTGCAGGTTCCACTTCTGGGTTCTGGTTTGTGGGTGATGGCTTTGTAAGAGCACAGCTCTGCTATGGACCTGTTTCTCTAGTTAGGGAGACACATGTTCCTTAGACGTCTCTGGCACCCTGGCTTCTGCTCTGACATCATAGCAGCTAGTCATCGGTCCCGTTGGGGGATTCAGTCATAGAATATAGACTCCATGGTGGATTTAGGTCAGCTGGTCCTTGATTCTAGAAGCAAGTGCTGGCCAATCACTCTCACTTCTATCATCTCCTGCCCCCATCATTTGGCTCTGATGAGCACTTTGGGTCCTTCTCTGGTTTTCTGCAGTTGGGAGAGAGAAAGCACAGTGGCTTGAGACAAGCCTGCTTTTGGCCTTCCTCCTGGAGCTCAGTCTTGCACTTGTTCACATGCTGCAGAGTTCTTTGTGCCCTTCAAAGTCAAGTGTGGTTATCTGCTTGGCACCCAGAGCTCTGATCATTGTGGACAACCCCCACGCCCATCTCACCCCATCCCATTGCACCCACCCAGAATCAGAGAACAGCATTAATGTCAGGGCCTCAAAGGCACCAGCCTTCTCTTCTGCCTTACTTAGTCTACCTAGGTATTTATTTCCTGTTTTTTTCTCTTAAGAGTAGCTAAGCCATCCTTGTGCCCACGCCCCAAGCAGGCTGCCTCTACTCTGACAAAAGAGGGTTCAGAGAGTAGAACACAGAAACTGTGATATGGAGACATTTGGTTTTCTTGCAGACCATTTAATGAATCCTCAAGGACTAGTGAAATAAATGCTAGACTACTAAAGAATAGTGCAAGTGGAATTCTGACTGTCAGCTACTGTCTTCTTTTTGGAGGGCCACGAGGACTCATGAACACAATGTATATGGCTGTGGGCAGGAACTGGCTTTGGAATGGTGTGGGTATGTGGCCCTTTCCATTGTCCCAGAGGTGGCTGGTAGCAGTCTTTGTTCCCTTCTGCAAGTCCCTCACTATCCCCTCCCTGCCTACAAGAACTCTCCAACTCCTGCTTATGTTTTGACATAATTCACACCTACCTGGTTGCTGAAGGGTAAGACCTGCTCAAAGCCATCAGCCAGGCCCAGGTTTCTTCCTGCATTGGCAGAGGGCCCACCTCAGGTGCTCTCAGACCCCCACATTTAGCCTATTAATGGCCTTGGTGCAGAGGATCAGTTCTCTGCTGTCTGTTGGTCATGTGAAAACCCCAATTCAGAGATGACTGGGTTTTAGGCTCTAGCTTCCTAGCAACCAACAGTGTTTACTAGAGCCAGAGCTAGTCCCAACTACAGAGCTGGGACCAAGAAAATACTTGAAGTACTTACAACTGAAGCAGCAGCAGGAGTAATTGGTAATATCTGACAGTTTAGAATGCAGTGTGGTGGGACATGAATTATGATTCCATACACGCTCAGTGAGGATCCGTCTGCCAAACCCAGTTGGGAGCCCTAATGCTGTTTACCCAGACTGGGCACTGTTGCCACCAGAATGTGAGTACAGAAACTTTCCACACTAGGAGATGGGGTGTGGTGGAGGAAGAGTCAAAGCTGTGGCAGAACACAGGCAGTGTGGGGCCCATCAGCATCCTTGTATTGCCTCTGGCCACTACACAGACATCTTCCCTACTGTGGGGCAGCCATGCCATGCATGACTGGGGAAATGTCAGCTCCCCTGCTTAACTCTTATCACAAACTTCCAGAGAAGCACATGCAAATGATGACACCAAGAAAAGAAAAGAAAAGGGTGGTTCAGTGGGCTGGGGCGCCAGCCACATACACCTGAGCTGGTGGGTTAGAATCCAGTCCATGCCCGCCAAACAACAATGACAGCTGCAACCAAAACTGGTCAGGCATTGTGGTGGGCGCCTGTGATCCCAGCTACTTGGGAGGCGGAGGCAGGAGACTCGCTTGAGCCCAGGAATTAGAGGTTGCTGTGAGCTGTGATGCCACAGCACTCTATCCAGGGTGACAGCTTGAGGCTCTGTCTCAAAAAAAAAAAAA
>CAUYON010208967.1:0-28583 GCA_963573935.1 Arctocebus calabarensis | reverse complement strand
ACCAAACAACAATGACGGCTGCAACCAAAAAATGGCCCAGTGTTGTGGCGGGCGCCTGTAGTCCCAGCTACTTGGGAGGCGGAGGCAGGAGACTCGCTAGAGCCCAGGAATTGGAGGTTGCTGTGAGCTGTGATGCCACAGCACTCTACCCAGGGTGACAGCTTGAGGCTCTGTCTCCCAAAAAAAAAAAAATTTTTTTTTGATGAAACAATAAAGAAGTTAATTTCATTAATCTCAACTCTCAAGAAAACATCTTTTTAATATCCTGGATGATGAAATGGGAAACATGCACAATATACTATTGCCTGAATTCCAAAGTATGACGGTTCCTAAGGGAAAGAAAGCACATGTGTGATAGAGTTGTGAGCTAACCTAGTTGCTTTTTCATGGGATACTATTTTTACTTGAAAGAGTAACTGACAAACTATGGTTATTCAGAGTTGAATATTTGGCAGACATTTTTTTTCAAAAGTGAACAAAGTGATCTTTCAAGGAAAATTTAAGGAGAAAACAACTGACAGTGTTTATCACCAGTGCTAAAATTTGAGCTCTCAAGTAAAAATTAGAAATTTGAAAACACTTGTGCATTTGCCAGTGTTCCAATATTTAAAGACTTTTATTGAAAAAGACTGGTGGTCTTTTCAATCACATATTAATGAATGTGATTTTAAAATACCATTTAATGAAATGTGTCAATGCTGACAAGATCTATGTAAGTCAGTGAACTACCATTTTCCAAATAATCAGGACATAATGGTATAAAAATCATGCATGCATAGAAGATCCGTGCAAAATGCAAAATAAACCTGTACATTTAATGTAGGAAAATATGAAAATTTCATCAGTATGGGTTCAGATTTTGTATTACAACAAACTTAGAACACATTTTCATTTGTTAGCCAAGCAGAAGAGCCACAGTTATTCAAAATAACTGTTAAATTTACTTCCCTTTTCCAACTACGTATTTGTGTGGGGACATATTTTCTTTATATATGTTAATCAAAACAATATATGACAAAGTAAAGGCAGTCTACTTTATGAGAATCTAGCTATCTACTATTAAGACTGCCTTCTCACTAAGTTTTTTAAGAGGAGGAGGAATACAATTTTTTAATAACATATTATGTTAACATAATGGGTTTATTTCCATTTTACAATAAACAAATATTTGAAGGAAATATCAGTATTAATTTCTATACTACAATGATTGATATAACCAATAAACAAAAGCTCTTGGTCCTCAATAATTTTTAAAAGAACAGGAAACTTTGAAAACTCCTCAAACTTTGAGAACTGCTGACTCAAGGGTTGTTTTTTCCTTCCAAGGATCAAAAGAAGTACGTCTTCCTGTTCATTGTTTTTCCTGCCTAGTGAACCTCATCAAAGAGTTCCCTGCAGGAACAAAGAAGTGAAAAATGTATCAGGGAACTCTTCAGCCAGGTGGAGGAGTTAACAGGTCTCTGTGATTATCAGAGCCTCATTTCTAGTAATTAAAAACTTGGATCTTTTTATGAAGTCACTGGAACTTTTTATTAACACTAGAGGATTTGGTTTAAGAAAGGAGCTATCATCTGTCTGGATAAGGAAGGAGCTAAGAAGGATCCCTCGTGGGTACAACAGATGACTTCTGCCCTACTGCTCCTCACTTCTCTGTCATGTGAAATGACATTTTGACCTCATGCTCTGCCCCTGGAGACTCCTTTCTCAAGCCATTGATGCCCGAGTCAGTACCTTAAAGTAGGAGACTCCCCACTCTCCCTGGCAGGTGGCAGGAGAGTAGGAGACTGTGGCTGAATGACACATGTTCATGGTTTAGACTGTGAATGCTCTTTCCCATTGAAATAGAATTTCAATGGTGGGTAACTTTGCCTGGGAGACTTAGGTGTCCTAAGTTTAAAGAAAATGTTTAGAATTAATTTTTTTTTCTCAGTTGGGAACTGTTTCTACTTAAAAAAAATTCTACATTTTAAATAAGGATCAAATATTACATCATTGTAAGGACAGGTAAAATTGAGGATGGTCTTACAGTGGTAAAATAGGGCGATTTTGCTCTTTATAAGACCAAACAACAGAATTTGACCTATAGGCTATGAAATGAAGCCCACAGGCGGTACTTTCAAACACAACAGAGGTAATGATGGAGAAGTATCTGGATTTCCAAATTTTATAAATGGCATCATATTGCCTAGGGCCACTAGCATTCAAAGAAAAAAATAAACATTCCACAAAATTGTCTATTTTCTAGTTAAAC
This sequence comes from Arctocebus calabarensis, assembly GCA_963573935.1. NCBI lineage: Eukaryota > Metazoa > Chordata > Mammalia > Primates > Lorisidae > Arctocebus > Arctocebus calabarensis. Next base: position 26,332 of record CAUYON010208967.1, on the reverse strand, counting down.
TGATGTCCTATAACTGTATCTAAAAAGCTAAGTTGTAATTTTGAGGACACCATGGATGAAAGAGAAAAAAATTACTACCACTAGTAACAGATGTGAAATTACATTAGATAAATATAATCATTAGTTTCAGTCTCACCCTGGTTAATTTGTTTGTGGAAATGTGCAACCCATTATTCATTAGATAATTTTTCACACATTGATTAGAAAGCCATGTCGAATTGTGACCCTGCACATTTGGGTTTACCTATCTTGCAATGAAGTATACCACTTACAATAGTGGAAATGGGGGACAAAATGTTTATCTCAAGCTGATTTTGTGCCAATAAATAAAGTAAATCAATAGCCAGTGAAGTGTGAACAACATTTCTCTGCTGTATAATATGGTTTTGGGGGCAATTTGACATGCTACAAGGGGAAACAAGGATCTTGAACAGAAAGGTAATAAAAGCAAATCATGCTGGTAACTGTTATTGAAGCCCTGTATTTTTCTATACTTGGGCAGCTTTCAGATGTGAAAAATAATGCACATAAAATTATAAAAATATTGAGGCAACCTCCCCCATATTTATAAATATTCTTTCTTATAGCTGAACTTGATTTTATTGGTCATGCACTCTATACCTGTGACAAATCTTTTCTATTTGATCTAATTTAATACACAAATTCAAATACTTTTAAAGTATTTATAGCAAATGAAGCACAAAACCCTTAAATTTCAAATAGATTTTATTAGCACTCAGTAAGACCTTATCCAAATTTTTACTTTTCAATATTCAGATAGCTACTTACAGTAATCAAAAATCTCTGAAATTAAAAAATGTTTTTTTCTGCCTTGTGAAAAGCTTCACAGAGGAACCCTTACTTCTTAATCTTTCGCCTTTCTTACCATTCCGAGCCCTGGGGTACCGTAGGAGAAATCGGCCTTATCCAAGTCCGTGGATCTCTTTTCTAATCCTCTGAAGGAGAAAAACAATATAAATGCATTTATAAAGTGTATTTCCTTGTCAGTTGGTACCTCAGATGTTGTCTTTTAAATTAACATGAAAGTAACACATTTTTCTACATAATGCAGGCTGCATTCAAGTAATTAATGGCTAATTAAAAGCAAGTTGTTTTTTTTTCCTGTAGATCAGACAGCGAAAGGAGAGATGCTACGTTACCATAGAAAGGAGAAGGTTGAGCTGTTTGGTTTCTAAAAGAAGCCTTCCAGGCCTCTTGGTGAAAAATCATAGCCAGGGAAACCTGCGGAGCCAAACAAGAAATGGTTACTGGTGTCATGGAAACAGTGTTTTGCTGCCCAAGAATGTTATTTCCTTGATAAATTCTGTGTACCATTGTTAGAATTTTAAAACATAATGGCCCACACACATTTTTATAATGCATGCTGACACTGACTTATAACATATTTAACTATTTATTTTCAAGGATTTGATTCATGTGCAAAGTCCTGTAAATTATATTTATGTATCTATATATTTCTATCTTATTTTGAGATAACCCCCCCTTTTCTTATTTGGGCAGAATTTCAGTCTACTTTAGATTAATTTTTAAAATCTAGATTTAAGAGGATTGATAATATGTTATAAATAAAAGGAAAGACCCTATTAGCTCTAATTTCCCATTTAAATGACAGATTAGCAGAAGTATAAGTACTTATGAGATCCAATATAACAGACTATGTGTGAAAAAGAATGAGTACATTAGATTGAAAATCAGATCTGTATTCTAGTCCTTGCTTAGTCAGTTAAGTCATGTAATCTTTCTAGTCTTGGTGGGTTAGGTGAGCTTAAGTCTCCTCTAGCTTTAATATTCTATGCATATAATGATTTTACAAAATAGTATCATACTCTACATGGATGTATGAACTTTATGGCATAGGTAATAATCTACATTTATAGTCTACTTTGTTTATATTTAACGTGTCATAAACATTTTTCTACATGTATTCTTTTACATCATTTGTAATGACTGTATGATATTCCATTGTATAGATTTGCCATGATTTATTTAATCCCCTGTTGCTGGACACAATCAAAATAGCTTTAATCATCTCTTTCTTACAATGCTGCCATGGTTTATTAATGTGTCTTCCTTTTTCCACTTTTGCCACTTATAGTCTAAAATTTCTATAACCTGACACATTTCTCTTTCTCTCTCTTATGGCAATCTAAATACAACATTCCCCAGATTAAAATGCTCCCAAAGCTCCAGTCATCCTTAGGGTAAAATCTAAAATCATTGTATGGCCTATAGAGCACTATGTAATCTGGTACCTGCCTACCTGTGGAACCTTATTCCTACTGCTCTATTCCTCACTTACTGTACTTCATCCATTGTCCTACCTGTTTTTCAACTCTTTTTTTTTTTTTTTTTTGTAGAGACAGAGTCTCACTTTATTGCCCTGGGTAGAGTGCCGTGGCGTCACACTGCTCACAGCAACCTCCAGCTCTTGGGCTTAAGCGATTCTCTTGCCTCAGCCTCTCTATCTCTAGTAGCTGGGACTACAGGCGCCTGCCACAGCGCCCGGCTATTTTTTTTGTTTTGCAGTTCGGCAGAGGCCGGGCTTGAACCCGCCACCTTCAGTATATGGGGCCAGCGCCCTACTCGCTGAGCCACAGGAGCCACCCTGTTTTTCAACTCTTGAAGCATGTCCCCACCTCAGGGCCTTTGATCTTGGTGTTTCCTCTGCCTGGGCCATTCTTCATGATTTGTTCTCTCACTTCTTTCAGGTCTCTTACCTGGGGCTGTAGGTAATGCCAACTAGTTTATTGCTAACAATGTCATTTATGGGAAATATCTGTTTTTGTTCACCTGTGTCCCTGGGCCAGACTATATTAGTTTGACCTCTGAGGTGAAAAGGCTACAGGCTGACTAGCATAGGTCAGTCACAGGGTTTCTCCATGCCTATGTGATTGATCCTCCAATAAAAACCCTGGACACCAAGACTCAGGTGAACTTCACTGGTCTTTCTCCTGTTGGCAATATTTTCCCTATGTTGTTAGGCTATCATTGCTGGGATAATTAAGTATTGTTGCAACTCTGCCTAAAGAGGATAGCTAAAAGATTGAGTCTGGCTCAATCTGTAGCTCAGTGATTCAGGTACTGGCCACATACACTAAGGCAGGCAGGTTCAAACCCAGCCAGGGCCTGCTAAACAACAATGAAAACGACAACAAAACTACAGCTGGGCATTGTAGGTGGGTCCTACCTACTTGAGAGGCTGAGGCAAGAGAATCACTTAAGCCCACGAGTTTGAAATGCTGTGAGCTGTGATGCCACAGTACTCTACCAAGGGCAACATAGTGAGACTCTATCTCAAAAAAAAAAAAAAAAAAAAGATCAAGTCTGGTTTCTCCTGGACACATTTGTTGCCTTTTTCCTTTGCTGATTTTAATCTGTATATGTTTACTATAATAAACTCTAATGGTAAGTTTAATAGCTTTTCTGAGTTCTTCTAAGGAATCATCGAAGCTGAGAGTGGTATTGGGATCTGTTGGCATAATTCTATTAACAAGTCAATAGAGTGAGAATATGTGGTAAATTCTTGACTAATATAAAATAAGGCGAGAAAGAAAAATAAGGAACAGTGAACAAATGAGGCAAGTAGAAAATGCAAATTTGGGAGAGTGAGATCCAGATAGAATCATGGTCACACTAAATGTAAGTGGAATAAATAATTAAAAAATAAACTGTCAGACTCATTATGACTATGCATGCTTAGAGTGACAAAACTTAAATAAAAGAATGTGAAAGACTACAGATAGAAGGATAAGATATTCCAAGTAAATGCAATCCACTGGTGTAGCCATGCTAATATCAGATGAAGTAAATTTTACTGAAATCAGGAGGGACATTTCATAGTGATAGAAAGGTTAATCCCATAGGAAGAGAACAGTTCTAAATGTATAAGTCCCTAGTAGCATATAAAATAAAATTTATACAAAAATATAAATAGGTAATCCATAATCATAGTTATAGATTAATATGTCTTGCCATCCCCAATAGAATAAGCAGGTAAAATAAGTGGAAATATAAAAGATTTGAACAATCTTAACTCAATGAACATAATTACAACAAGTATTTATCAAACTAGAATGTATATTCTTTTAAGTGCACTTATAAGATTTACTAAAATTGACTGTTTACTGGGACCATAAGGTAAGTGTCAGTAAATATCAAAGGATCAAAATCATACAGAGTATGTTTCTGACCATTGTAAAATTATGGTAGAAATCACTAACAGAGAGATAACTAGTAAACCCCAAAATATTTGGAAATTAAACAACATTCTCTGTATAAGTTAAAGGAGAAAGGGAAAATAAAACTGGAAATGAGAAAATTTTGAGCTAGATGATAATAAAAATCCATCATATCAAAACTTGTGAGATACGGATAAAGCTGTGCTTAGTGGAATGTTTACAGCTCTAAATGCACATATTGGAGAGAATAAAGGCTATCAGCAAACTAAGTATACATCTCATGGAACTAGTAAAGGAACAGTAAATTAAACCCAAAGAATGAAAGATGGAAAATAATAAAAGAACAAAAAACATAGGGACAATAGAGAAAATCAACACAGTCAAAACTTGTTCGTTGAAAACACTAATAAATTTAATAAACTCCTAATAATTCTAATAAAGATAAAGGCAGAGAAGGTACAAATGACCAATGTTAGTAAAAAAAAAAAAAAGTGAGATTTTGCTACTGATGCTAGTTATTAAAAAGGTATTCTAAGAGAGGTATCATTATGCCTATACATTTAAAAATTTCAACAAAAGGGAAAATTGCTTAAAAAATAATTTAACCCAAATCAGGAAGGAATAAAAGGTTTCATTTTATTTTCTATTAAAGTCTAGTTAGAAGAACCACTCAGAAGAAAACTAAAATTTCAGATGACTTCTTTGGTGAATTCTTCCAAACACTTGAGAATTTTTGCAAACATTTACTTCCTTTAACATTGGAAATAATACTTCCAAGCATTATGTTATCTTAGTTTTAGGTAAACGTTTTCAGAAAACAAAAATAGAGGGAGCACTTTCTGTGACACCAGAATAACCTTTATAATCAAACCTGACAAAGCCAATACAAGAAAGAAAAGGCCAGTCTCTCTCGTGAACACTGTACTGAGAAAATACTTTGCTTGACTTAAGTTGCTACCATAACATCCATCAATGGTAAAAAGAGAAAAGTGGACCTGCCCCAAGGGAAGACTCCTCCCTTCTCACACAGATGGCCAGTCTTTACTGTTCTGAGCAAGAGTTCTTTGCTCTCAGCTGTTTTATCTAAAACAGTCCACTTTTAGTCTCCTCTCTCTTTCCTTTTTCTCAGCTATGACCTAGTTTTCCCACCAGCTTTCATTAAAACAATCAAGTTGGCTTGGCACCTGTTGCTCAATAGGCTAAGGTGCCAGCCACGTACACCTGAGCTGGCAGGTTTGAATCCAGCCTGGGCCTGCCAAACAACGACGGCTGCAACCAAAAAAAAAAAAAAAAAATGGCCAGGCGTTGTGGCAGGCGCCTGTAGTCCCAGCTACTTGGGAGGCTGAGGCAAGAGAATTGCCTAAGCTCAGGAGTTGGAGGTTGCTGTGAGCTGTGATGCCATGGCAATCTACTGTGGGCAAAAGTGAGACTCTATTTCTAAAATAAATAAATAAATAAAAAGATTGAAATATCGAAAACTTTTCTTTCTTGAGATAGGAATAAAAGGATTTCTATTTAGAATTGCTTGTGAAAAATAGTAATAAAAGTAATTTATAAGGAATAAATAAAAACGTCACTCTTCAGAGATGACACGATTGTGTATACACAAAAGTTTAAAAGTGCAGATAAATAATAAATGAATTTGACAAGACTAACCTATAAAAATTGTCAGGTGTGGTGGCTTATGCCCATAATCTTAGCACTGTTTGAGGAAAGATGGGATGATTGCTTGAGGTCAGGAGTTCAAGACTAGACTGAGCAACATAACAAGAGCCTGTCTTTACAAAAAAGAGAAAAATTAGCTGGCTGTGGTGGCACACCACATGCCTGTAGTCCCAGCTACTCAGTAGGCTGAGGCAGGAGGATCGCTTGAGCTTAGAAGTTTGAAGTTGCAGTGAGCTCTGATCATGCCACTGCACTTGTTTCTAGGCAACAAAGTGAGATTTTATCTCAAGTAAAGTAAAATAAAATAATTAATCCTATTTCTATGTATGTGTATTATCAGTGAAGAATTATAAAAGGAAGATTTAAAATGATAGTTTTTGCAATATTATTGAAAACATCTTGAAATAAGTCTTTTTTTTTTTGAGACAGAGCAAGCTGTCACCCTGGGGTAGAGTACTGTGGCATGACAGCTCACAGCAACCTCCAATTCCTGGGCTCAAGTGAGTCTCCTGCCTCCGCCTTCCAAGTAGCTGGGACCACAGGCACCTGCCACAATGCCCGGCCATTTTGTGGTTGCAGCCATCATTGTTGTTTGGCGGGCCCGGGCTGGATTCAAACCCGCCAATTCAGGTGTACGTCGTTGAGCCATGGGCGCTGAGCCTGGAAATAAGTCTTAAATGATGTAAGAGATCTTTATAGAGTAAACTATAAAAACATTTCTGAGAGAAAGACATAAATAAATAGATAATATCATGTGTGGAATTGAAAGACAATATAATTTCCCCCAAATTGATCTATAGATCCAATGTAATTCCAATCAAAATCTCAGTCAGTTTTTTGTTTTGTTTTGTTTTTGGCTGGGGCTGGTTTTGAACCCGCCACCTCTGGCATATGGGGCTGGCGCCCTACTCCTTTAAGCCATAGGCGCCACCTGTTTTGTTTTTTAATGTAGTGCAATCCCAATTAAAACCCTGGAAGATTTTTCTTTTAAACTTGATAAGCTGATTCTACAGTGTATAGTTCTGACAGTCTTGAAAAAGATCAAAGGATTTATACTATTGGTATTAAATTAAAATGTACAGTGAATATGATAAAGTGCTCCTGGCATGAGATAGATATACAGACAATTCTCCTTATACATGGATTCAGATGTGCAAATTCACCTCTGCTAAAATTTATTTGTAAGCCTCAAGTCAACATTTGCTGCTTTTCAGTCATTAAAAGTCATGTGCAGAGCAGGAAAAATTTGGAGTCACTTGATAATTCACTTTATCAGCTGAGGTTGAACAAGGTGATGGTTTCTCTCACACTTAAGTGTCTTTTTGCTATTTGTTGAGTGCCATATTTCTCATATTTTTGTTTTTTGTTGATGATTTTACTATTAAAAAATGGCCCCCCAAAGTGTTCCTAAGTACAAAAAGGCTATGATGTGCCTTACTGAAAAAATACATTTGTTATAAAGCTTCTTTTAAATATAGTTAGATGTTAGCCAGAAGTTTACTGTTAATGAGTCAATTTACAGTAGAACCTCTGTAAGTTGGCCACCCAAGGGACTGTAACAAACTGGTCAACATATGGAAGTGGTCAACATAAGGAACTAGGCCTGTTGTACTGACATGTACTTGTGGTGCATGTTCAGTCTATGAAAATTAGGTCAATTTAAGGAGGTGGTCAACTATGGAGTTTCTACTGTACATTAAAGAAGATTTCTTTAAACGGAAACCTACATAAAGCAATGTTATATATTGATTGATTGAGACATATATGTTGTATCTAAAGCTTTCAGGAATCCAACTATATATTTCCTCAAGGAGCAATATTTATTAATTCAGTGTTTTGCAGAAACTTTATAGAACATAAATGATGAAAATTGACCATTTAGATCAATGGAAAATGGAGAACATAGAAAGACATTGATAACTGATTAAACTGAAAGTTACCATGGAAGTGCATGGGAAAGATTTTCTTCTTCTTCTTTAAAGCATTCTAGATAAGTTGAATATCCAAATCGAATTGAAAATGAATCTTGACCTCTACTTTACATCATACCAAAAATCACTTCCATATAGATTTTGACCTAAATCTGTAATGTGAAATAATAGCTTGTAAAAGATCACACAGAATATCTGTATGAGCCTTTTTTGCAACAATTTTTAAAAATAGAACCAAAAAAGCACTAATTATGAAGAAGAAAATTGATATATTGGATGTCGTGAGAATCAAGAATGTCTATTCATTAAAAGAGTAAGAAGGCAAATCAGTAAGTGAAAGAAGATATTTACAATACACATATGATAAAGAGTTCTCAATAAGGGAAAGGCAAATAGTCCTGTGTTAAATGAGGAGAAGATTTGAACAAGTAGTTTATTTAACAGGATATGCAAGTGACCAATAAGCATATGACAGAGTGACTGTATTTATATGCAAGGCTTCTGTAACAAGGTGTTACAGAATGGGTAGCTTAAACAACAGGAATTTATTTATACCAGTTCTAGGTGAAAATCCAAGATCCCATGCTGGGAGAATGGAGACCAAAGACCCCAAAAGACCCCATTCTTGGCAAAGGAAAGCACCCCCAGAAAAAGAGGAAAATTAAAAAGTAAGCTGAGTGAGTCAGAACAAAGAAAAGTCAGCTAGTTTACATTTAAACTAGCCATGGCTAGCAAGCTTCCTGCCTTTTTTGAAATTCTAGTCTTTTGGGGATATAGCTCATGAACACTCTGAGAAAAAATGGTCATAGAAGAGGCTATGGCAAAGACCTAGAAAGATACATTAACTGGGTCATTTCCTGTCTAGTAAACAGGCAAAACATACCATTGTGGAGATTTGCATTTGCCTGGGGCAGAGATCAAGGGAGTAGCTCAAGCCCTGCGATATGAGCAGAAGAGCTTATATCCCTCCTTGCAGAGGAAGATCCTTGGTGGTGGTGATGGGAGGAAAATTCCTGCCTCCCACTGATTCCTCAGAGGAGATTAACTCCATTGGCGCTTTATTCTACAGGGAACTAGCAGAGTTTAACACCTCCCTAGAAATCTGTGTGTGTGACCTCAAGCAGGAGGCTCTCCCAATATAAGGCTCAGGTTTCAGATTTCTCAAGGCTTCCCTTAAGGTTAATAATGATAACAATAGGAGCTGATATGCTCAATCAGAGAAACTGCTGGTGTCTTTGTTCCCTCCCTCATCTTACCCTCTGGGCAAATATACTTCAATAAAAGTGGAGTGGAGCAAACAGTTGATGCCATTACTGGAATCTAACAAATGGGCAATGGACCCCTGAGCTCCCACTTTTAATTCAACTCTATGTCTCATGTTCTTTCTTTACTGTGGTTTCCAACTCTATATTTCTTTAGTCAGTGGCTGCCAGTTTACACAGGTCTTAGCAGACCCTGCTTCCGGGTGGGACCCTGACATTTGGTGCCCAACATGGGGCACAACATCCTATAGATAAAATTGCTCTAGAGCAGAATGTATATTCTGTTGTTTTTGAGTAAAGTGTTCTCTAGATGTCTGTCTCTAGTTGGTTTATTGTATTTCTCAGTTCTTCTGTTTATTGATTTCACGTCTTCTTGTTCTGTCCATTGATCAAAAGTAGGGTGTTGAAGACTCCAGCTATGATTTTTGAATAGTCTATTTCTCTCTTCATTTTTGTCTGTTTTTGCTTTATGTATTTTGGTGCTCTGTTATCAAAGGGATATGTGTTTATAATTATTATATCTAACTAATGGATTGACTCTTTTATCATTATAAAATGTCCCTCTTTATTTCTAATAATATTTTTCTTTTAAAGTCTTTTTTATCTGATATTAGTATAGTCATTCCAGTTTTTAAGTGATTGTTATTTGCATAACATATATACACGCACGCATATATATATTTATATTTTTACTTTCAATCTTTTTGTGTCTTTGAATGTAAAGTATGTTTCCTGTACATTTTTTTTTAATACAGTCTGGTAATCTCTGTCCTTTGGTTGAATTTTAAATGCATTTACATTTAATGCATTATTGATACAGTTGGATTTACATCTTCTATTTTACTTTTTGTTTTCTGTATGTCTCATGCTTTGTATGCTTCCATTTTTCCTTTACTGCTTTCTTTTGCATTAAGTAAATAGTTTCTAAGGTATTATTTTAATTTCTTTAAGGATTTTTTTCACTATATTTTCTTGTAATTTTTTTAGTGGTTCTTTTAGGGTTTACCATATACATTTTACTAATCAGAATCAGCTTCAGGTTTATCCTTCTTTAATACTAGTGAGATATTGAAATGTTACTCTTATCTAGCCATATACCATTTCCTCCATTTTTATAGTGTTATTGTTATACATATTATATATATTGTCACAAAGTCAATAAAGTATTGTTATAATTATTAATGTACTATTGTAGTCATTCTTTAGCCCAAGATACCTTTGCTCCACCTACTTTCTTTTTGTTATTGGAAAATATATAACATTTCTATATGTTATAAGCCCAAGAATACATTATATACATATTATTTTATACAATTGCTTTTTAAACAAGTTAATCACTTCCTTTGTAATTACATAATTAGCTTACTGTGTAGGTGAGTGCATGTGTGTTAGAACTGCCATCCAGAGTCACTTGATTTCAGTCTGTGGAACTTTCTTTAGTTTTTTGTTGTTGTTGTTTGTTTGTTTGGTAAGGGAGATCTGCTAGGGATAATTTCTCTCATTTTTTTGTTTTCTGGAAAAGTCTTCATTACACCTTCATTTTTGAAAGATTACTTTGTTGTGTATAGGCTTCTTGTTTGACAGAGGTATTTTTTTGAACTTTTTTTTGAGACCTAGTCTCACTTTGTTGCCCTTGGTAGAGTGCTGTGGCGTCACAGCTCAAAGCAACCTCCAGCTCTTGGGCCTAGGCAACTCTCCTGCCTCAGCTTCCTGAGTAGCTGAGATCACAAGCACCCACCACAATGCCTGGCCATTTTTTGTTGCAGTTTGGCCAGGGCCGGGTTTGAACCCGCCACCTTTGGTATATGAGGCTGGTGCCCTACTCACTGAGCCACAGGCACCACCATTTTTTTGAATATTTTGAATTTATCCCATTGCCCCTGTGGATTTCATTGTTTTTACTATGTAGATGGCTGTTAATCTTTCTTTCTTTCTTTCTTTCTTTTTTTTTTGAGACAGAGTCTCACTTTGTCACCTTCAGTAGAGTGCCATGGCGTCACAGCTTACAGCAACCTCCAACTCCTGGGCTTAGGAGATTCTCTTGCCTCAGCCTCCCAAGTAGCTGGCACCACAGGTGCCTGCCACAATATCTGGCTATTTTTTGTTGCAGTTTGGCTGGGGCCAGGTTCAAACCTGCCACCCTTGGTATATGGAGCTGGCACCCTACCCATTGAGCCACAGGTGCCACCCAATGGCTATTAATCTTATTGAGGTTCTCTTGTAACTTATGAATCATTTTTTTCTCTTGCTGCTTTCAAGACATTTTCTTTGTCTTTCTGCATTTTTAGTATGATTTGTCTTGTGGATATCTTTAAATTTATCTTACTTGGAATTCATTCTACTTCTTGAAAGTGTAGGTTAATGTTTTTGAATAAATCTGGGAAGTTTTTAGCTGTTATTTCTTCTAATATTTTTTCTTTTCTTTTGTCTTTCTTTTCTCTTACTACTCTTGCTACTCCTATTACATGCATTTAGTGAGCATAGTTGTAACACACATTTCCTGAGCTCTATTCATTTTCCTTCATTCTTTTTTCCTCTGTTCTTTAACTTGAATAATCTCTGTTGATCTGTCTTCAAGTTCTCTATTTCTTTCTTCTGCCTTTTATGTTCATTGTTGAGCCCCTATAGTGAACTTTTAAAAATTTTTTTAATTCTTAAAAATTTCATTTATTATATTTTCAAAATTTTCATTGGTTCTTTTTTAGAGCTTATATCTCTATTGATATTATCTATTTGATGAGCCATTGTAATCATCCTCTAATTTTTGTGTGTGTGTGTGTGTACAGACAGAGTCTCACTTTGTTGCCCTCGGTAGAGTGCCTTGGCGTCACACAGCTTGTAGCAATCTCCAACTGCTGGGCTTAGGCGATTCTCTTGCCTCAGCCTCCCACGTAGCTGGCACCACAGGTGCCTGCCACAACACCTGGCTATTTTTTGTTGGAGTTTGGCTGGGGCTGGATTCGAACCTGCCACCCTTGGTATATGGACCCAGCACCCTACCGATTGAGCCACAGGTGCCACCCAATGGCTATTCTCTTGCCTCAGCCTCCCGAGTAGCTGGGACTACAGGCACTCGCCACAATGCTGGGCTCCTTCCTTTAATTCTTTAAGCATGCTTTCCTTTAGTTCTGGGAACACATTAATAATGGCTGCTTTGGAGTATTTTTTCTGTTAAATTCAACATCTGATTGCTCTCATCAGTAGTTTCTGTTGTTTGCTTTCTGATGTATGAGCCTAATTTTCTGTTTCTTTACATGACTTATATATTTTTCTACTGGAAAATGGACAATTTATGTAATATATGTAGTACTCTGGATATTGAACTCCCCTCCCCTGAGTGTGGGTCATGCTATTGTTATTTGCTTATTTCTTTGGTGACTGGCTGGCTTCCTTTAGTGAATTCTGCCCTCCTACAGTATAAAGCTTCTGATGTTGCTCCTCAGGATGCCCACTGTGCGGTATCCCTACAGTGGTCTTGAGCTCTCTTCTCTTTCCCTGATCACATTTAACTCATAAACTCTATTAATTGTAGCTGATTTCTCTATCATTTTCTACAGTGTTCTTGGGCATAAATTGTCTTACAAACTTATCCCTGACTTGCAGTGGTTCGACTCACGATTTTTTGACTTTTCCATGGTATGAAAGCAATTTGTGTTTAGTGGAAGCTACACTTTGAATTTTGATCTTTTCCTGGGCTTATACAATACAATACTCTTTATCAATGCTGGGCAGCAACAGTGAGCCATCCTGTTTTTTATTTTCCGTATGGTATTAAATACATCATATAACATGTTCAACACTTGATTATAAAATAAGCTTTAAAATAGGTGATTTTCCCCAATTATACACTAACATAATGTTCTGAGCACATGTGAGTTAGGGTAGGTTAAGCTATATGTTTGATAGGTTAGGTATATCAAATGCATTTTTGACTTATTATATTTTCAACTTACAATGGGTTTATCGGGAAATAATGACCCCATCATAAGTCGAGGAGCATGTGTAATTTCTGAGATCAGTGTTTGATATGTGTTCTGATTCCACCAGGCCTTCCTCCATGTCTTTCTTGTAAACCAGCTGCTAGTCTGTATCTTCATCAAACCCATCAGTCTCCTCACAATCGCATTTCACCAAAACCTCTGTTTTTCTTGGGAATACTCTTAGGTCTGATTCTCTCTGTGCTCTGTTACAAGTGCAGTCAGTTCATTTGGGAAGAAATTAGACCCTTCTCTCTCATGTAAATCTCTGAGCCAGTGCTCTGAGCTGGGTTGAGGACAGCAGACAGCTTCTCTCTGAATGACAAACCTGCTTTAGGACTGAGCACTCAGTGGAGGGAGCAGCCCTCTGAGGACCTGTGGCTTGCCTTTCCAGGTGTGGGACTACTGCTGTGTGGGGGAGGGTAAGGTCATCAGGGCGCCAGGATTCTTAGCATGCTGTGCCAAGCTAGAGCCTACATTCCCTGAGTGGGGGCTGAGGAGGAAAAGGAAGTCCTCACCTCTTGACCACACTCCTCCACTACTTTGGTTTCCGGGGGCTGGATGAGAAAGGCTAAAGTTCTTTTCTTGCTGTGAGCTAGGGACAGAGAGAGCCCTACGTTCTTAGCGGCAGCAATGTCAAGTGGAATCTCTGCCTTACAAAGCAGGGAGCAGGAGGGAAGGAGCAGTCTTGGTTCAAATAACATGGACACTGGCTTTTAAAACTAAATTTATAGATTTTCCTAAATGTTTCTTCATTTGCTGTTTTCCCTTAGGAGCACTTCCAGAGGCCCTAAGAGGTGTCTTTTAAATAATTTTTTACCAGTTTCATGGGGGACTGGTCAATGGAGCTCCTCATGCCATCATGCTGGAAGGATGCTTTCTATCTCTCAACATTTTTGCAGGAGTTATCTTTCTTAACGCATATAGCTTTAGTTAACTCATCATCACTACTGTATACTATTCTACTATTACTATATACTATTCTATTTTATGAGTAACATACAGTTTATGTGGTTATTTTTGTACTGAGGGATAATTATTTGGCTTTATACTCTTTGATTAGAAAGAATGCTGCAATATAATTCTTATATGTGTCTCCTTATACGCCAGTGTAAAGTTTCTGTAGAGCACAGAACTAGAAGTAAAATTTTTATTTTCTATTTTTAAGATTTTTTTTTTTTTTTTGAGACAGAGTTTCATTATATTACCCTCAGTAGAGTGTGGTGTGTTGGCATCACAGCTCACACCAATTTCAAACTTTTGGGCCTAAGCTATTCCTGTGCCTCAGGCTCCCAAGTAGCTGGGACTACAGGCGCCCGCCACAACACCTGGCTGTTTTCTTGTTGCAGTTGTCATCGTTGTTTAGCTGGCCCAATCCAGGCTTGAACCATGTGGCTGGCGCCACTGTGCTATGGCACCAAGCCAGAAGTAAAACTTATAGCCAACTTTACTTAGTATTCCCAAATCACTCTCTAAGGTATTTAGATGAGTATTTGCTTCCTCCATCCTCAGCAATAGTGTTTGTGTTATTGGGCCTAATAATTTTTTTGCAATTTTGATTAATGTGAAATTATTCTCTTTGTTTTATTAATTAGCCTATCTAGATTACTACTGAGATCGGGCAATTTCTCATCCTTTATTGACAATACTTGTTTCTTATTTTGAAAGTTATTTATTTCCTTTGTCCAGTTTTCTATTGTTTTTTGAGAGGGGGTAGAGGAGTAGGGTGGCATAGGATAATTATTTGTACAGAATCTTCTTATATTGTGGTACCAATTCCTTATTGGTTATATGGGTTGCAGATTTATTCCTTTACTTTTTGGACTAAGACTGATTGACCTTAAAGTGACATGTGATTCAATACAATTTTTTCCCTGGGAACAGGAAAGAAACTTAGAACACAGGGAGACAGAAATTGAGAGTTATATTTGTGGTTAGGCTCTGTAGAAAAGATGATGATCTTCTTAGGAAGCCCTAGTGATGTCCTGGTTCCTTCACTTCCAATGTCAATTCTTTCTTTGATTCTGTGAAACATGCCGGGATCCTTTTAAAATACCTACTTAAATATTATTATGCTATCTGGAGTTGATTTCTTATTGCTTCTAACCATAAAAACGAAATTAAAAAGTAACTGTAACACAACTCTCAAATTTCTGATGTAGATAATTGGTCTGATAGTGGTCCTATCCACCGAAATAGGGAGTATAGAACAGAGAGAGCAGGGAGTAAGTGGCATTTGAGGAAAGATAACTGGTGCAGATTTGGACATGTTTAATTGTGCTGCCTGTGGAGTATCCAAGTAACTGCCCAGGAGGAGTGTAAAGTATGAAAGAAAAAGGACCAAGAACAGAAACCTAGTAGTGTTGACTATTAAAGGAAAGAAAGAGAAAAAGGAGGATGTAAAGAGATCTGAGATAAGGAGGCCAGAGCTCCGGGAGGGGTGAGAAGAGATTCAAGAAGGGGGGAAGAGTGAACTGAATGAGTGGAGGCCGGAGTTGTAAGGATAGAGTAGCTCATATAAAGTCAAGTAACATTTGGTAGAGAAATCATAGCTGATGTTGTCCTGGCCAGTTTAAGGTTGGAAATCAGACCACAGAAAGTTTAAGGTTGGAAATCAGACCATAGAAAGTCAAGAAGTAAATAAAACAGTTGGAAGCAGAGAGTGAGTATCGCACAGTATTTTGAGAAACTTGGTATGAAAGGAATCATAGAGATAAGATAATATCTAAAGGTGGTGGCAAGTTGGGGTGGTGATTAAATATGTGGAGACTGTGTACATTTGTACGTGAGTGAAAGGGACTGGGAGAAGAAGAAAAATAGGCAAGAGAGAACAAAATTTTTAGAAGACAACAAGGAATAGGGCCAAACACCAATTAAGGATTTCTTCTAAGAAGGAAACAACATAGGGACATGTTTTGTAATTATACACTGTGTCACATGGCAAATAATTACACATATGCTATGAAGTATCTACAACATGATAAGAGGTTATAAAGGAGGGAGCTATTTAATCTCTGTGGTGGTAAAAACACTTCATCTAGGAGGTTCATTCTGATCTTGTACAACTGCCTGTCAGTGTAGCCTGAATACTCTGGAAAGCACAAACATAAACTTTATCACCTTATGGTCCTTGGAATCAAGTATTTAATAGGCTTGATGCATTTTTTTAGGCTCTTTTTCCTCAACTATATTAAAATATGGTGAGTAGTGCAGAAAATAAATCTCGTCAACCTTATAATTTTTCCATATCTCCCTATACAAATTCCATGAGGAAAGTCTCAGTTCTTCAGTAAGGTTACCGTATTTACAAAGAAGATTCTTTTATAATTGCAATCAGACAAGAGAAAGCGATCAAGGGTATTCTTTACTCTTGCTCTTTATGGATGACATGATCGTTATGCCTGGAAAATCCCAGGGATTCAGCAGTAAAGCTCTTAGAAGTGATGAAGGATTATAGCAGCATCTTGGGATACAAAATCAACACCCACAAATCAGTAGTCTTTATATATGCTAACTAACAATAGTCAAGCTGAGAATAAAATCAAAGACTTTATTCCTCTTACAGTAGTACCAATGAAGATGAAATACCTGGAAATATATCTAACAAAGGACATGAAAGCTCTCCATAAAGAGAACTATGAAACCCTGAGAAAAGAAATAGCAGAAGACATTAACAAATGGAAGAACATACCATGCTCATGGCTGGGAAGAATCAACATTGTTAAAATGGCCATACTACCCAAAGCAATCTATAGATTTAAAGCAATACACATCAAATCACCAATGTCATACTTTGAAGAACTTGAAATAACAATACTTCATTTCATATGGAACCAGAAAAAACCCTGAATAGCCAATTCAATTCTCAGAAATAAAAACAAATCTGGAGGCATCACATTACCAGACTTCCCTATAAGTCTATGGTGATCAAAACAACATGGTACTGGCACAAAAATAGAAACATAGATCTATGGAATAGAATAGAGAATCTTGAGATGAATGCAACCACATATCACCATTTGCTCTTTGATAAGCCTAACAAAAGCATGCACTGGGGAAAAGAAACCCAATTTAATAAATGGTGATGGGAGGGCTGTAGCCACACGTAGAAGCCTGAAACTGGACCCACATCTTTCATCATTGACAAAAACTGATTCTCACTGGATAAAAGATTTAAATTTAAGACACGAAACAATAAAAATTCTAGAAGAGAGTGTGGGGAAAACACTTAAAAATATTGACCTGGAAAATATTTTATGAGTAAGACCCTGCTGGCAGTTGCAGCAACACCAAAAATAAATAACTGGGATTGGATTAAGCTAAAAAGCATCTGCACAAATAAGGGTACCACAACCAAACCAAGCAGACAGCCTTCAGAATGGGAGAAGATTTTTGCATGTTGTGAGTCTGACAAAGGCCTGATAACTAGAATCAATAGAGAACACAAGTTAATTAAAAAGAAAAGAACAAACAACTCCATTCATCACTGGCTAAGAAATAGGAACAGAATCCCCCAAGAAGACAGAAGAATGGCCAACCAACACATGAAAAAGTGCTCACCATATTTAATTAATCAGAGAAATGCGAATCAAAACCACTCTCAGAATCACCTAACCCCAGGAAAATTAGCCCACATCACAAAGTCCCAATCCTGCAGATGCTGACATGGATGTGGAGAGAAGGGAACACTTCTATACTGCTGGTGGGATTGCAAACTAATGCAACCGTTATGGAAAGAAGTATGGAGAATTTTCAAAGAACTAAAAGTTGTTCTTCTATTAGATCCTGCAATCCCATTACTAGGTATCTACCCAGAAGAACAAAAATCACTTTACCACAAGGACATTTATACCAGAATGTATATTACAGCTCAATTAATAATTGCCAAGTCATGGAAGCAACCCAAATGCCCATTAACTCATGAATGAATCAACAAATTGTGGTATGTGTATACCAGGGAATACTATTCAGCCATACAAAGATGGAGACTTTACACCTCTTACTTAGATGCAGTTGAAATACATTCTTCTTAGTAGGGTATCTCAAGAATGGGGGGAAAAGTATCCAATGTACTGAATACTAATATGAAACCAATGTATAAATAATTGCAGACCCCTATGAAAGATAAAACACAAATATAGTCTAGTAAGAAGGTGGGAGTGAGGAAGGAGAAGGGAGGTGGGAGGGGGAGGAAAATTGGAGGGAGGAGGGAGGGCAATTGGAGGGATCTCACCTAATGTGCACAATGCAAGGGTATTTAGCATGCCTCCTGGGGGGGAGGGCTCTTCTACAACTTGAACTTGACCTTGGAAGTGAGAACAATATAACCTAAAAATTTGTACTCTCATATTACTTTGAATTTTTTTAAAAAGGGGGAAAAAAAGATTCCTTTATAATATTTCCCATAATTTTTCTATACTGTGTGACATACAGAAAAAATGGATAATATTTATCCTGCACTTTGGGGTGAACAGGCTATACAACTCCTATCATAGATTGCTTCCTAAATGCCCAAAGAGTTTCAATAGTATGGGCACACCTGAGCACCCCTGTACATCTTCTAGTATGCCACAGTGTTAACGTCTGCTCTGAGGTGCTTTCCTCCATGCCTCACCTCGTTTCAGTTTCTGCTCTATGATAAAGGATACCCTCCAATTAAACTCCTTACCCAAACTATTCAACGTGTAATATAGGAAGATGCTTAAATACTGAGAGCACATGGCTTGCTGTGTCCTTACATATCTCCTTCATAAATGTACATGTTATCTTAAAGAACCATCTACATTCAAACATATTTTGTAGGTTTCTAAATTATCTCATTGAGGCTCAGCTCCTGCGGCTCAAGTGGCTAAGGCGCTAGCCATGTACACCTGAGCTGGTGGGTTCGAATCCAGCCTGGGACCGCCAGACAACAATGACGGCTGCAACCAAGAAATAGCTGGGCATTGTGGCAGGCGCCTGTAGTCCCAGCTACTTGGGTGGCGGATGCAGGAGAATCACTTGAGCCTAGGAGTTGGACATTGCTGTGAGCTGTGATGCCATGGCACTCTACCCAGGGGGACAGCTTGAAGCTCTGTCTCAAAAAAAAAAAAGTAAATTATCTCATTGAGAAGATTTTTCTATTTCTTATTACATCAAGTCTGGTATGAGTGTCATAGCTTATTCTTTTTCTCAGAAACTACAAAGATATTTCTTTCACACACTAGAGTGGTATAATATTGAGAGAAAGCATGTTTATTATACCTGATATTATGCAGTAGCATATGCTTAATACATTATAAATAAGGTTTAGTGTAAAAAAGTCATTCATATATGGCAAAAGGAAGTGAGTGTTATGTTTACGTGTGTATGTTTCTCACTTTCCTAAATGCATTTTAGGCCATTCTTCCATGGCGGAGGCTACTATGAAATGTAGCATTTGTAATTTTTTAAAAATCCACATTTTAATTGTGCATAAGGTTATGTTTGGTCTCTGGAGATGAAGACGTTAACTGTATGTCCTTTGTATTTAGAAAAAGTTATAGGGAGATAAGAACCTGGCTTTTCTTAAATTGCAATAGGGAGAAAAATACAGGAATATATTATGCAAGGAAGTGATGAGTTGTATGGGAAATTGTGTTTTAAGACCTACTGTAGATCTATGTCGGTGTCTGTGAAAGAGAGGATAATTAGTGCCTGCAGTCTCAGTCATATCAGACTAAAGGTAATGGGGTGTAAGAAATGGTTCATTAGGCTCTCTCAAGCACTTTCACTGTGTCCATACTATTTATACCAGCAGAAAAAATTCAGTCTTTAAAATCAAGTCAAAGCATTAGCCTTAGATTCTTCAGAATGAGAAATAACATTGAGTAATGATCCCTTGAAGTCAAATGAAAAAAATGTACATAGAAAGCCTACACAGTGTTTATTGGTTTATATGTCACAGAACACCAGCAACATCTGATCTCCTCCCTCTTGGCTGCTGGCTCCACACCTCCTGTCTCCAGGAGTTCGGGGTGGAGGAAGAGGTGAGGTCAGAAACCACTTTGCTGAACACAATCACTGTCCACAAAGAATTTTAATGGAAAAGGACCTTTGTGGCAGAAAGGCTCCCTACCTGAGGTGGATGGGGAGTGGGTAGGGAAAAGTAAGCAATAATAACTTAGTTCTCTTTTCTAGAAAAATTGCCTGTAGTGGTTTGAAAATCACACCAGTTAACAGAGGTTCTAGTATATTTCCATAAACTTATTCACATGCTCTTCAGAGTGGTGTTGGAAAGAGGAAGGGTAGTGTGTTTGATGCTGTCTAGATCATATCAAATTCTAATGGAAATTTCTGAAGTCATTCTCTTTTAATTATCTTTCCTCTCCTGACTTCTCCCATTTTCTGTATAACTTCTAGGATGCACTTCAGCGCTTTGGAGTCCAAAGCTGGGCAGGCAATAGGGGCTTGGCTATGGTTGGAACTATTCATCGTGCCTGCAAGATGAATAGTTCCTTAGTCTATGAAGAGGAGGAGGTGGCTCCATGAAGAATTATTAACGGTAGGGGGAAGAACTAGAGTTAGCAACTGGGGATGAGCTTCCTATTTAGTTCTTCCTAGAGAATAAAGTTGAATACCTGTAATTTCTACGTAAGTGAGGTATGCAAGTGTTCTGGAAATGTTCTGAAAAACTAATTATATTAAGAGAATCTTGCATTAAATTAGGGAGAGTCCAGTACTTGACTTGGGGTCTGGTTTAGTCTCTTAAGATCCCTTAGTTTCTGGACCTTCTAAGCCTTGCAAGTAGCTGGACAAAAGTACTGAAAACCACTTTGTCTTGGACAGGAAGCAGCCTTTGACTGTAAATTCTGAACAGTGAGTCTGAGGCACTGTGTACAGTTTTGAGTGAATAGTGAATGCCTTTTTTTGTTTTTACTTTGGTATGATAGAAGAAGATTTGAAGAGGGGAAGAGAGAAAGCATAGGTACTGCTCACTCCTTTGGGCTCACTGCAGATATCCTGTTTCCTATACCACTTTGGGGGCTGGATTAATCTACTTAAAGATATGTAATGAAAATCAGATGCTTTGGTTACTAGAGAACTCAATTACTAATGAATATTTTGATCAAGTAAATTCCAGACAACTAACTTGAAAAATAGTTGAATGAAATTGCACCCTTTGAGAAACTTTCCCTTGATTCACATAAATGTTTCTAAAATGGTAAAATTTCACAATAGTTGGGGAAAATCTGTTTTGGTAGGCAAAATTTTCAGTTCTTTAGATGCCTGACTACCTATTTAAGTTCACTCTCCTTAAGATTGTTCTTGTCTTCATTTATTCTCAAACTATGTCAGGAAATTGTTGAGAAATGTCTGTAATTACTCAAAACTGTTAATATTTCTTAAATATTAGGAGTTTCAAATCGGTTAACAATCAGTATGAAACAAGAAAATAAAACCCCTTAAACTAACTTCTTAGAGTTATAATTTTTGTCAAGAACCAAAAATTACTGAATGGTTTTTATACTGAAACAGCTTTTTAAATTGCTGTTACATTCAAAAAAACTTTGAACACAAGATTTGTAGTCAAGAGACCTTGACTGAAGTTTCGGCACTGCCACTTCCTAGGTGTGTCTCTTAATTTCTGAGTACTTTACTCATCTGTGAAATGGGTAGAATAACATTAAAAAGTAATGTACCGGCTCGGCGCCTGTGGCTCAACAGGCTAAGGCACCTGCCACATACACCAGAGCTGGCGGGTTCGAATCCAGCCCAGGCCTGCCAAACAACAATGGTGGCTGCAACAAAAAAATGGCTGGGTGTTGTGGCAGGCACCTGTAGTCCCAACTACTGGGGAGGCAGAGGCAGGAGACTCGCTTGAGGCCAGGAATTGGAGGTTGCTGTGACCTGTGATGCCACAGCACTCTATCCAGGGAGACAACTTGAGGCTCTGTCTCAAAAAAAAAAAGTAATGTACCTACCAGAGTATGGTGGTGCATGCCCATTGTCCCAGCTATTTGGGAGGCTGAGATTAGAGGATTGAGCTTCCAGTAAGCACTGCAGCCTGCATGACAGTGAGACCCCATCTCCTTTTAAAAAGTGGTGTATTTATAATGGAAGTGCATTGTTAGTTCTAAAGAGTGCTGTGCAAGTAGTCATAGGAATAGTGGTTATTATTAAGATAGGTTTATAAAGTGAACCTTCTCCTGTTTTAGGCATATCTCTCGAATTACCTTTCATATTCTGTGGAATTTTAAGATTCATTTTACCCCAAACACACCTATTAAATCTAAAGAAACTTATTTTTTAGGCTCTTTGTGGTTGCTTGCAGAATTGTGTGGCTCAGAAGCCTAGCATTTTTCTTGCTTATCCAGGCACTAAGAATGCAAATATTATTAACCCAGTTTCTTCCATTGGAAAAAACACTTTCCCCCTTTCCCTGAGAATTGGGATTTAAACACATTAACAGCAATTAGTGCTTGAGCCAAGAATTCAGATTTTTGAATACAACTATGGTTGACATTTGCTCCTGGATGAGAGAGTGAAAAATGGTCCATAAAGTTTCTATTAACTTCAAAAGCAGCAACATCTGCTTCAATCCACAAAGTTTCAGGGTCTACCATGGAGGAAGAGAGTGCTATCTGTAAGCTATGAATCCAGTCAGCTGTCAAGTTCATATTCTTCCTGGCTTGGCATTAAAACATTGAAGAATGGCTCCCTTTCCAGTAAAAACTTTGAATAGTCTTATAAAACAAAATGTGAACCAATACTATATTGAGGCTGGCCAAGGAAACCTGGAAGTACAGCAACCTGAAAAGAAGTTCTGCTAACTGCATCTATTTTGAAATTTTTATTCCAATTTCCCCCCTCCTTTGTCTTCCTCCTCTTCTTCCCCTTCATCTTCTTCTTCTTTTTCCTCTTCTTTTTTGCCCCCCATAATTTTTTGCATAACTTGATGTAGAAATTTATATTTTATATTTGTATCCAATACCTCTTGGGGGCTGTTTGCTGATCGAGGCACGCTGGGGATTATTTGACTATTAAAAAAGACCCTACATTTTCCAAACAATGCTGTGGTTTTCTCAGTTACATAAATTTTCCCCTCAAAATTCAGGGGAATTCCAGACCATTTTGCAATTAGTTAAGGATTATATTTCCTTATTTTTATTAATTTTATGTAAAGTGGGATTTGTCAGTGGAGCATTCATTGACACTGACTTCAATTTATTCTGATGAAACTGACTGACATCTGTGTGCGCTGTTCATCAGTCATAATTTAAACCATTCTTAATTGCATTAAATGTAAATTAAGACATTCAATTTCAGCCATTATTTTTCATAAAACACTGCGAACTGAGTTTTAGTGGGTCAAGAGATCTTACATTCAAGATAAATAGGGTAAATTCAAAACTTACCATTTGTGTTCATATTTCACCCTTTGTCGTCTATTTCTTTCATTGCTTACTAGATTGGAACAATTAATTTGCTCTGTGAAGAGACGGATGGCTAAGGAAGATATAACTGAAGTTTTAAACAAATGATTTTATCATTTTTAGAGCTTGCCTATGTTTAAAATACATGATTTTAAAAACCCTTAATTAACTATCTCTCTAAACCTAATGATAATTTGAATTGAAAGTGCCAAACTAAGTTTGCTGATTTGGAACTCATACCTAAAAATCCTTGGATTCTAAGAATTTAGGATTTGTACCTAGCATATACATATATACATATATATACACACACATCTTTTAAAAATTGGTTTAGCTATGCTAATATAAAATTTCACTATAACACTATAGCTTAGAATATTAATTTAAAAAAATAACATCTGTGAAATATTACGTACTATATCACATAGGAGAGCATAATTTCCTTACTTTCTTCATTGTTGGATTTTCTAAATAATTTATTCTGGTTTCATTTGTAAGCAGTTGTTCTTAACTTCTATAATTCTCCTCGTTAAATGAGAACAATCATGTTTTATTTATGTAATGTTTAGAGTGATAATGATAATTATTAATAGTAAATAATAAAAGGCATCTGTAGGATATATTTTCACGAGACAAATATACAAATCTATGATTAATATTCACCCTTGAAGAAACATTAAAATAGGACAGCCCGTGACATAGTACCTGAGAGAAAACAGGACCAGGTAAGAATGACACTATTAGCAAAAATTAGTTTCCAACAGAATGAAGTGTCAAATAGCTGTGGCTGAAAGGTTGGATTTAGCTAGGTTCCTGATGCTTATTTTTGCCTAGAAAGATGTGGGAAACATTTTTATTGGTGGAGTTTAATTCGTTTTGTTTTTTATCTTTGTTTTAGCCTACATGGCTAAATACCAGATTATTCTTAGAAAAGAAGTTCCCAGGATCATCTAGTTGTGCTCATATGCAGGGGTTATCATACTGTGCAATTTCCACAGGAGAGGTAGGTTTAACAGACTGCTCATGCCCCCTACCCCAATGATGAGAGGTTTCCTTTGACAACAAACTAGCCAGAACTTTGCCCTGTCATTGAACTCCTTTGCTTCCCAATTCAAAGTTGGTCAACAAAGAGAAGGAAACTGTCATACTTGCCTTAGTTACTTGTGTAGTAAAATTTTATAGGACTATTATATACGACATTTACATCCCCATGTCAGTTCAACTGATGGAAAATGAAGTGTTGCAATAAGACTGGAGATGGGTAGTGATGCAATCATTTTACTAGTTTCTTGCTATTAATATATGTCTCTTGCTCATTTTTAAAGATAGCATAAATGAGAGTACTGAATATAAATGGCTTTTGTAAGTCATCCAGGTCAGTGAAGCATGTCATTGTTTGCAACCTGAGTTCCATCAGAGTCCTGGCTGGTTGATAGGCATACTATATATTTTTTCTCTTAAATGAAAAACACAAACAATATTCACAGCATTCAATGAATATTATAAAATAATACAATAAGTGCTTCCCTAGGGAAAAACTAGTTGCATGCACTTAATAGTGTGTACTGTCTTTAAATTTTGTAAAGCCCATATAGAAAGGCATAGAATGTATAATTTATTTCTCCAGATGTAATGTTCACAAATATTTTATTATGATTTATTTTCTGACTCCTTGAAAGATGAAGTAAGTTCTTTAGTATTAGCATTGCTAATGATTTTAATGAGGCATTAAAATGTTGCAGGATTATAGGAACATTTTTCTTTTTTCCTTTTTAACATTATTTCCTTAATATTTCACAGGACTTTTAATGTTAAATTGATGAAAGAAGCTGAAAGCATAACCCACAAAGCATCAAAGTGCTCGAACCCTGGGGGGGATTGAGCAAGGCAGGGCACAGGGACAGGGTAGGCTCTGGTGAGACGCTGCTGCCCTGGGAGCAGTCTGTGATATTCAGTCCATCGTTGCTGAAACGGAGGCAAAACAATTTTATGTTCTTGCACGTGGTTTTTCTGCCACAATCCACAGAAACCTAGCACACATGGCACAAGCTGTCTGGATAGAGAAGCTGAACACACAGACAAGAGCTTTCTAGGAGATTGATTTCTAGAACTGAATAACCTTCCTGTTTAGGCATTTGTAGTTTGAATCCTTTCTGCTACATGCTATGTAATAATTTCATTGTTTCTATGCCCTCTCAACAGTGTGCACAATGCTTTCATAGGGACTATATTCTTTTATCCTTGTGAACTAGGTGATCTTTACGGGAAATTATTTTCTTTCCTAAATCATAGTATTTGTGCAAGGAGTTGCTATTTGGGTGAGTTATTACAGAGTGACCACTCTTCAGTGTGTACAGACCAGAGGAAATAGGGACAAGGGTTTCGTTCTCAACAAGGAGAGCTCTCATACAGGTACATAACCCCACAAGCAATGGCCAGCTTTATTTCTGGCATTTGAGAAAGTTTAAACAACAGAAGAACCAAGCAACCTTTGCAGCTGCACAGTGGAATTCCTGGCACAAAGGGGAACCGTTCTTGAATACATTCTCTAATGTCACAGCCAAAATAGCCTTTGTCATGGTTTGGCCTCAGTAGCTGTTTGCTCTGCCTGGATCAGAGCTTGGCAGAACCGTGCTCTGGCTGTAGGTATTACTATCTTGTACATTTCATTATCTGTAAGCCCGATCCTGCCCTGAGGCAGTCCTCAGGGCTACACCTTTCAAGATCCACACACCCTGTAAGTGAACCACTTTTTATCACTTCTTTTTTTTTTTTTTTTGTAGAGACAGAGTCTCACTTTATCACCCTCAGCAGAGTACCGTGGCGTCACACTGCTCACAGCAACCTCCAGCTCTTGGGCTTAAGCGATTCTCTTGCCTCAGCCTCCCTAGTAGCTGGGACTAC
>CAUYON010208966.1:0-18838 GCA_963573935.1 Arctocebus calabarensis | reverse complement strand
ATTGGCTTGTCAAAGATCAAATAATGGTAAGTAGCTGGATTCATGTCTTGGTTCTCTATTTTGTTCCAAACATCTACCACTCTGTTTTTGTGCCAGTACCATGCTGTTTTCATCACTATCAATTTATAGTACAGTCTCAGTTCTGGTAGCATGATTCCTCCTGCTCTGTAGATTAGATGACTTCTAATTAATTTTCCTTCCAAACCTAAGATTATGTGATTTTATGAAACTATAATGGGTATAAATTCTTTTTCTTCCACGAGATTTTTATTTCTTTTTATCTACTTTCAAGTATCTCATTAATACCATTACTTGTTTTTGTTGATTTATTTATTTTGAGTTTTTAATTTTTTTTAATTTTTTTACAGTTTTTGGCCGGGTCTAGGTTTGAACCCACCCCCTCCAGCATATAGGACTGGCATCCTATTCCTTTAAGCTACAGGCACTGCCCTCTATTTGGGTTTTTTGAGACAGAAGTTCACTCTGTCACCTTTGGTAGAGCGCCATGACCTCATAGCTCACAGCAACGTCAGTCTCTTGAGGTTAAATGAACCTCGTGTCTTAGCCTCCCAAGTAGCTGAGATTACAGGTGTCCACCATGATGCCCGGCTAGTTTTCCTATTTTTAGTCACTAATGTCATTACTTTAGATACCCAGGTGCCTCAGTTCACATGTAGGTGCTATCCCCAAATATTTGTGTTTGTTTTAGCTTTCTTTCATCTCTATCTGTAAAACACATCCTTGTGTTATTTGTGGGTGTAGAGATATCTGTGGCAAGGCTTATGCCATATGAAACCACAGTCACCAAAAGAACATTCTGGGGATGCATTTTGGTGAGTGGAGCCTTGGACTAAGGTACGAAGCTAGGCTGGGGCGTATGAGAAAGATGGTGTACCCAACACCAACCCACAGATTCCCCAAGGGTGGTCTAGACTCACCTGAGCACAGTGAAGTTAAAAACAGTGACTTTTAAAAACTCATATCCAGTTTTAAGCAATTTATATATTTGGCTTGTCTTCATTTTTGGCACTTGTTTGTCAGAGGAGAAAGAAAAATCCATGTAGGGAAATTAAGTAAATAACAGCCTTTTAAAAAGGAAAAGCAAAGCAGTAAATTATAAAAACCTTTCTTTTCCCTGTTGGAGTTTAACATTCTAGCATCTGATCAAAAGTTTTTTAATCTCTTTTTCTAGGATTACAGTACATTAGATAAATGGGTTTTAAAAATGCACATACTTAGAACAGAGCCTCATTCTGATTAAATTTTCAATTCAGTTACCACCTACTTTATTTTTGATGGGCTGTAGAAGAGAAACATTTTATTTTATTTATTTCTTCTTCGAACATTGCTGGAACTTGGTGTAATATGAATTGTTTTGATATCCAAACACAATGCTGCTAAATCTAGTCTGAGAGAAAGTGATATTTTTGTTTACTCTCAAGTACAGCCTTCAGCCTTCAGGCCAATGCTCATCTCAGCTCTTCTTATGAGACACAGTAATTATTCCTGGGGGAAGCTGGAATCTGGGGATGAAACTGTGCTTCATTGATCCACAGAGAAATTGCTGAAGATAGTATATGTTAGATGAAGATTCCACGGCTACTTTTAGTTCAGGGTTTTGTGATGAGTATCTATATGTCAGTCTTGACATGAGTTTCAGGACTGTAAGCAAATTTCACCTAGAATTTTAGCAAAGGGCTCGGCGCCTGTGGCTCAACGGGCTAAGGCGCCAGCCAGATACACCTAAGCTGGCGGGTTCGAATCCAGCCCGGGCCCGCCAAACAACAATGACGGCTGCAACCAAGAAAAAAAAAAAAAGTTTAAAAATAGAATTTTAGCAAAAGTTATTCAGTTTATTTAGTTCCATCCTCATATTTGAAGAACACAAGGGCCATTGTGGTTAAGTGTTTCACTCAATGTCACGTGGAGATTTTTGTAGTTAAGATTTGAGTGTGTGTGTGTTTTTAAATTAATATGCAATACTCTCTGTACCAGGCTGTCTGCTATCATATAAGCTGCTTAAACTCCAACATAATGGCACTAAGGTGATCAACTTCACATGATTTTTTTTTTTTTTTTGATTAAGAAGAAAGTCGATGTAGAATTATTTTTAAAATATAAAATAGGCTGGGCATGGTGGCTCACACTTGTTGTCCTAGGACTCTGGGAAACCAAGGTGGGTGGATTGCTTGAGCTCAGGAGTTCGAGACCCGCCTGAGCAAGAGTGACAGCCTATCTCTAAAAATACCTGGGTGTTGTGGTGGGCACCTGTTTTCTTAGCTACTCAGAAGGCTGAGGAAGAAGATTGCTTAGTCTCAACACTTTGAGTTTGCTGTGAGCTGTGATGCTACGGCACTCTACCCAGGGCAATAGAGTAAGATTTTGTCCCTCCAAAATACACACACATATATAAAATAAATTATTAAAAATTTCCCACTATCCGTATTTTTTTATAGGTTTTAAAAATTTCTCTGCCTACATTTCCTATTTTTTATTTATTTCTAATTCTGTTCTTGAACATAGTTATAATAGCTGCTTTTATTTTTTTTGGAGACAGAGTCTTACACTGTAGCCCTTTGTAGAGTACTATGACATAGCTCACAGCAACCTCTGACTCTTGGGGTCAAGTTATTCTCTTGCGTTGGCCTCCCAAGTAGCTGGGACTATAGGCATGCACCACCATTGCTAGCTAGTGTTTCTATTTTTAGTAGAGACAGGGTCTTGCTCTTGCCCAGACTGGTCTTGAACTCCTGAGCACTCCCTCCCAGAGTGCTGGGATTACAGGCATGAGCCACCACGATTAGCTGCTTTTCAAATCCTTATTTACTAATTCTGTTATCTTCGTTGACTTGGGGTTGGACTTTATTGGGTACCTTTCTTCTTGCTTATCGGTCACATTTTCCTATTTCTTGGTAGTCTAGTAATTTTGATTGTATTCTGGACATTGTGTGGCACAAAAGTCTGATGTTGCGCTCCTCTGACTGTATTGATTCTGTTGTTGTTGTTTTAGCAGGCACTGAACTTGACAGTAATCAAACTCAAAACTCTGTCTCCCCCCATGGTGGACAGCAGTAGCAATTGCTTTTTAGCCTTAGCTGGGTTGCTTGCAGTGTTCTATTTAGTTAAGGAGTTCACGGATCACCCAGAGACTTCAACAGATGTTCTAGTGCAGAATTTAGCATTTTTCTCCTGTAGATATTTTATTTAGGCTATCTCCTCACATTTTGTAGCTGCTAAGGTCACTTCAAAGTCTGCCCTCTGGTTCCACAAGCCATTGAGGCTGCAGGAAATACACAAAGTTTTAGTAACTCCACTTGGTGCTGACTAAGGCTGTCTTTAAATAAATGTCCACAAAGAGATGAAAATTTATCCAATGTCATTCCATTTTCTTCTAAGTGTAACTCTTAACTTTTCCCTACTTTTCTTGTACTGCCTTCAGGCAGTGTATTTTTTTCTTAGTTTATGGGTGTGTTTGTATGTGTGTTAAACAGATTTTATAGTTATTATCTGTACAAAAATTGATCCATTAGAAGCTACTCCTTCATTGGCAAAATGAGAAGTCAATTTTATTTTAAATGAATTTCTCTCAGGAGTGAACTTTTAAAGTTTTTGGATTTTATTCTTCCTTTTCCTCATATTATAGACATATACACATAGAACATTTTATATACTATTCATTTTGATTATGAAGATTGCATATATGTGCAGTGAGTTTAATGTTTACACTGTATAGATAAAGTGATCACATATTTATATAACGTACTTTTAGGAACATATGCTGTACATTCCACACTTTATTCTGTCACCTGGGTGTCACAGGTGGCTGTGTGCCACATCCCTGCTGTCTCCCAATATGACACCGAGTTGTCCAGGTCAGTTACCGTGGCTCTAAACTAACCTTCACCTTCTCAGCCTACACTGCCTTCACTTTTTACTTAAAGTTGTAAACTCTTTTTTCCTTTTACTGTAAAAGTCGCAGGATACACAGGAATTATTACCTATCTATCTTCAGCATTATTTGAGCAAAGGAAGGAATCTCTTTTTTTTTTAATCCCTTTTTTTTTTTTTTTTTCTGTCTTTCCAGATAGTCCCATGTTTTTCTTAGGGAATTGTTGCCCTTCCCACCGAATGTTCCAAGGTGTTTTCTGCCCACTCTCTGTATTATAACCCCTAAATTAAATTGGAAAAGCTGGTTTTAGGCTTTTTGCTCACTGAGTCGATGTCACAAAGAGAACATTGTAGAAGCACATGGGTTTGGACTTTGGGGTCTTCAGCCCTGGGCCCAGATCAGTGAGTAGCAGCCCCCAAAATGCATGTCTACCTGGAACCTCAGAATGGGACATCATTTAAAAAGAAGCCAAGATGCAGAAGCAAAGTTAAGAATCTTACATCAAATCATCCAGGATTTATAGTGGGTCCTAAATCCAGTGACAGGTGTTCTTATGAGAGAAGAGAGGACACATAGATACATGGAGAGGAAGGTCACAGGAAGGTGAAGATTGGAGTGAGCCACCAATCCTGGAAGAGGCAGGGAATGATCCTTCTTTAGAGCTTTCAGCCATATCATGGCCCTGCCAGCACTTTGCCTTCCGTCTTCAACCCCCAGAGCTGTGAAGGAATACATTTCTGTTGCTCTCACCACCACCCCAGTTAACCTTAGGAAGCTACACTGCAGCAGAGTTGGCTACACCCATTCACTATCTTTGGCAGCCTTTCCACAACAGTGGTAGAGTTGAGTAGTTGTTACAGAGACTTCACCCCCAGCAAAACCTAAAATGTTTACCATGTGTCCTTTCGTAGAAGAAGTTTGCTGACTTTGGGCCCAATAGTGTTCCCACTCCTAGGTCTAAAGAAAGGTCCATCTTCTGTAAACACACTTCTTCTCAACATTCAGACAAAGGGAGATTCTTTAGTATACAGGACTGGAGACACAGTTTACAGACAGTGAACCATAATAGTCATGTACCTGAGATGACTAAATGTGGGTTATGCATAATAATAAACTAATATTGGTTAATGATCTGTACTAGTAGGTTTAATCTGGGAAATTCATCAACTTTATAGACTCCCAGATGGTTTTTGTTATTAGTGCAATTGTCAGCAGTATATTTTTATGTGTTAATAGATTACAAATCTTCCAGGGGATGTAAATCATAATTTCATTGTGATTATGTTGATCTTGTGAATTGTGTATACAAAGTATATGTTACAAACATTCCTTTTTATTATTTTCCTAGATCTCTAGATGGTGGAATCCAGGATGTAGGGTTAAAATCACTAGAGATTTCTACAGTCATCAAGAAAGGGTGGGATTGGGGCAAGCTTAGATATATAGTTTATGGAATAGAATTGAAAGTTCAGGGAAAAAACCCCCAAATAGTGTATTTATGGTCAATTGCATTTTGAAAAAGGTGACAAGGTAATTTAATCATTTTAATAAATGGTGCTGGGACAATTGCATATTCACATGAACAATGTTTATTTTTGACCTCTGTTTCATAGCATACATAAAAATTAATTAAAATGAATTATAGACATAAATGTAAGAGTTAAAACTAGAAAACTTCCAGAATAAAACATAAAAGAAAATCTCCATGATTCTAGGTTATGCAAAGAGTTGTTAGGTACGATACCAAAAGCATGGTTCATAAAAGGAAAAATAATAAATTTAGACTCTTTCAAAATTTAAAACATTTACATTTTTAAGTACACTATTAAGAAAATGAAAAGATAGCCACAGATTGGGAGACATTTGCAAATCATATAACTGATAAAGCTTTTGTAGACAGAATATATAAAGAATACTTATAACTCAATAAGACCAAAAGCTTAAAAATAGACAACAAATTTAAATAGACATTTCTCCAAAGAAAATATCTGAATGGCCAAAAAGCACATGCAAAGATGTTTATCACGACTCATTTGGGAAGACTCATTTGGGAACTGTAGATTGAAACCATAGTAAGAGGCCATCTCCATTAAAATAAAGACAGAATAACAAGATTGACAAGGATGTGGGGAGACTGGAACTCTCCTTCCTTGCTAGTGAGAATGCAAAGTGGTATGGATATTTTAAAAAAGAGTTTGGCAGTTTAATCAAAACTTTAATAAAAGCATACACTTAACATATGTCACAAAGGTTCTACTCCCAGGTTTCTACCCAAGAGACATGAACGTCTATGTCTATAAAAAGACTCGTATGCAAAAGTTCATGGCAGCATTATTCACACTAAATAAACAGCAATGAGAAACAATGGAAATGTCTGTCAATGGGTGAGGTGATAAATCCAATGTGCTGTTCAACAATAAAAAGAAAAAGCCAGGGAAACATGCTTAAGCATGAATGAACCTTGCACGAATTATGCTCTATAAAAAAAGCCAGACACAAATGGCAAGATGTTATATGATTCTATTTTTATGAAATATCCAAAAAAGGCAAACCTATAGCAAAGAAGTAGACGCGGATTGTCTGGAACTGGTGGGTGGGAAATGGAGAGTAACAACAAATGGGAATAAGGAATCTTTTTTTTTGATGTTGGAAAAAGGCTCCAAATCTGGATTGTGGCAATATCTGAATAACTCTACAAATTGACTAAAGATTAGTTATACTTACTGTGGATAGACTAAAGGTATGTATGCTATACCTCCATAAAATGGTTCAAAAATGTATGGTGAGGGAATTAAACAAAATCCTGCAAATATCTAACTCGTGTCCAACAGAAAACAGATGCAAACTAAATGTATGTTGCCTGGATCCATTGGATCATTGCTATTTCAGTTGGAAAATTGATTACAAAAAGGCTGAAAGGTTAGGGATTCTTGTGCCCATCGAAGAGGTGTTTAAATTTCATAAACATTGTATAGCTCAGAATGAAATGCCTTGATTTTCCTGGATTCCTCCCAACACAGTAAACAATGTAAAATGGAAAGAAGAATCTCGTTAGTGAAAGGAGCACAGTACATTTTTTACAGTTTGTTTCTTTTATCTTTATACTATTGCTGGGAAGTGCATTAAACAGGTATTTTTTTGGTCCTCTTCTAGATCATAAAAATCATAGACATCTGACTTTCTCAACAGTCTTGAGAGGTCTTCCTCCTCTCTCTGTTTGGTAATGTCTTCACATCCTCCTAATCAACATTATTTCCAGCATCAATGTTGCATTTAAATCCTTGCTTCATTTTACACTTTCTTTTTCTCCTCAGAAGGAGAATAGTAAGGCTATCACTCTTGCGCCAATCTTTGGAATCTATTCTGGAATGCACCGAAAGCCAGTTCTTGGACAGCTTTTTAAGCTGGAGGGGAAATTACATTTCATGCAATTTTATTGTGTTATTTTTCAAGTTTTTTCTCCTTTTCCCAAGTTGGATCTAACTTAAATTTGCTCATATACTTCAGAGTATGAATGATGATAGAACTAATTGCAAGGTGCAGCAACAGCAATAACATTTTATTAACTCTTCCGTCAATGCTAAGCAGACTAGTAAACACTTGGCTTGGATTCTCTCATTTTCTCCTCCAGGTTCTTTGAGGTAGGCACTAGTATCACTTCTACTGACATATGGGAGAATTGGATCTGGGATTGTATTTTGTTAAAAAGTGGCAGATTCGGGTCTGCCTTTGTTCTGAGTTTCTATCCATGACCCTTACACAATACCAACTTCTCGTCATGACCTACACTGATGCGAAGAGAGAAAACTTAACATTGTCTTGTCTTGGTGGCCCTTTATAACTCTGTAGAAAGATGGTATTTTCCATTCACTATCCAAAGATCATTATAGACACAGCCATATAAGGAAACAAAAAATAGAAAAGGCAGAAATAGGCAAAAAAAAAAAAAGTTTCTCAATGTTATGATAGAACGTGAAGCTACTGAAGGTACCCAGGGACAAGATTCTGTTTGCCTTATTATTTATTATGATCGATTTGGATATTTCATCACTCTGTAAATATGAATAACAACTTTTATAAAGCTAATACCAATGTAAATTATTCATGCTTAAAATAAGAAAAGAGAATCCTAGAGGTTAAAGTTGTATTGCCCTGTAGGACATTAACCAGTTTTGTATTTGAATCTCATGTCAGCATTTTTTTTTTTTTTTTAGGGCCTGTATATAATTAACTCAGTCTCTCAAATTGTCTTTGAACTAGCTTTCTAATTCTTTTGGTTGTATTATTTATGAGTTAAATATATCTTTGACATATGCTCATTGAATATTTGTACAAGAGGGATGTTTACCTTTTTGAAAATTATACTCCATCAGCTTTAAGCTTTTTGAGACCAGGAGGATGAATTCTTTTTGTCCACGTTGTCAAATGACTTGTATCTCGATTTCTCTTTCTAAAAACATACTAAGTGGCTCACTGTTCATCCTTTATGTCCTCCCCCTGCCAGAACATTCTCGGAGCTAGCAGAAGGCTGCCACTCCTATTCAAAAGTGTGTCCTCCTTTGAAGAGACCTGGCATCTCCCTTGTTTCAATGCAAACAGAGAAAAAAGCCAATCTCTTGGTGGGGCAACCCTTCTGCTCTTCCAAGGCTCAGGCGTGTCTCATGATAACAACACCTAAGCCCCCCTTTCTAAACACGAAGTGCCTGCTGTGAATGTTACTCTTTCATGGGAAACTCCACAACTGGATAAGAGGCTCGGCAACCTTGAATTCTTCTGACAAAAGGGGCCTTAAACACACAAGGCTGAAACCACTTGAGAGCTGAATGGTCCTAGTTCAAAATATTGGTGCTGGGACGAAATAATAGAAGTAAACCGCAGCAGCGGAAGGGGGATGCAACCTGGTTACTAGTGTTCAAGGGGCCTATTATATTCACCGGGGACGAAGGGTCTGGAGTCTGATTAACTGCAATGAGCAATGCTGTGTGCGCCTCAGCAAGGAAAAGAGAATAGAAGCCTCAGCTTATTTCAGCCACAGCTTTCTCTGCATCTGTCTGTGGAGTCAATTCAGGATCTGCCTTGTGTTTAAGATGTAGCTGAGTGTTGGTAAAATGAGAAGGGATCTAAATCTGAAAACTCTGGGCCGTGCTGCCAACAGATCTTAGGGAGATGATTTGGCATGATACACACATTTTAAAAAGCCGTTGGAGAATCCAGCTCTTTTCTAAAACAAGAAGGTACTGTGAAGCTTTGCTATGAAAGATTGATCTGGGGTCTTTTAATCTTCCTGGACTTTTAGAGTGATTTTTTATTACATTTACTCCCCAGGGGTGTTCGGTTTACGTGCCATGTTCCTGGATTGGTGTGATGTATGCCAGTAGGATAACAGTACGGTGCCTAAAGTTTTTATTGTCCGTGATGTCTGTAAATTCAATGATCACTTTATGACTTACTTTTCTTACTGGTACTTTCACCGGACTCATATCACACACATAGCTTCTCAATACAAACAGTCCAAAGAATTGGATATCCAGCTATTGATAATAAGTATAATGTTTAAATCTATATTTTGTCTGTTTTCCTTCCAGTCCAAAACACTTGTATTTCTCCAGTTGGAACCTCAGTTGGTAGTAAAAACAGTGCAGTGTTTCTTCCTAGTTTTTTTCCTAAACAATTAATACCTATTTGCACATATACTTCTTCCTTCCTACCTAGTTTTCTTCTTTTCTTTAAAACAAAATACAAAGAGATTAAAATATATTACTTTTGTAATTTGTTTTTTGAAGGGAATGGAAGGTCATTATGTTTGAAATTGTGTCATGTCAGTTCATATCAATTTAGTAAAAATAAGCCTACTTCATTTTTTATGAAAGACCAAAAGCTATTTTATTGTATAGATTTTCGCCAAATTATCTGACCACACGCTTATTTACTGACATGAATGTCCATTCCGAGTTCCCACTCCTGCAAATAATTCTCCAGTAAAGATACTTTTATAAACATCTTTTGTATATGTTCCCTATATCTTAATGGTTATTTTTCTAAAAGCGAAATTCTTAAGTCAAATAGTTAGCTTTAAAATGATTTTTTTTAATTATTGAATTATAGCTGAGTACATTAGTGCAATCAAGGGGTACAATGCGCTGGTTTCATATACAATCTGAAACATTTTCATCAAACTGTTTAAATAGCCTTCATGGTAAAATGATTTTTTTCTTGAAAGATGTTATTCTTTAATATCACCACCAAGGTTTGAGAATAAACATTTTTCTCACCTTTGCTAAAATTAAACATTAATCTTTTTAAGAGAGTTAAAAGGCCAGCTCAGTGTAGTGGCTCATGCTGGTAATCCTAGCATTTTGGGAGGCTGAAGGGGGAGGATCACTTGAAGTCAGGCATTTGAGGCTAGCCTAAGCATCAGCAATCCTCATCTCTACAAAATAAAGAAGAAAGAAAAATTAGCCAGGGATGATGGTGCATGTACTTGAGAGGCTGAGGTAGGAGGATTGCTTGAGCTCAAGAGTTTGAGGTTGCTGTGAGCTGTGATGTTGCCAGTATACTGTAGTCTGGGCAATGCAGAGAGACTATTATTATGTCTCATAATAATAATAATTATACCAATTTGATGAATGGAAAATAACAAAAAATTGCAGGGTTAGGGAACTGATTTGGGACCCAGTTTAACTTAGTTCAAACCCAAGTTACACCACAGCTAGGTATGTGTTTGTGGGTAAGTTACATTAGTTCCTCATGCAACCCTTATACCTACTAAAAGTTCAGGTATGAGACTTCAATACTTAACACAGATGAACTCTAAAATAGTCCCTGGCCAGTGGAAACAATAAATGTTAGGTATTACGATTAGCAGTACCATATTGATTTCAGCAGAGCTGTGCACATTTTAATGTTTTTATCAGCCATTTGAAAATCTCATTTAAATTACTCTTTAACATAATTTGCACTCTGTTGAATTCTTCAACTTTTAAAATATTTTGAAAGTACTTTATGCACACTTACGTATGATGCTAAATTTTTGTCTTATTTATATGCTGAAAATACCTTTCTGAGGTATGCAGGTGTTCTTAGCTTATTGCATGTACTGTTTATTTAAAATTACAGAAGTTTATAATTCTCCTTTAATCAAATTCATCTGCCTTTTCCAACCATGATTTATTCTTTTGAAGTCTACTCAAAGAAACTTGCTCAAATAAGATTTTTAAAACAAAACCATCACAAAACATTCACATGAGAAGCTTTGTTTATTAATATTTAGCTCTTCAATCCTCTTGAAATTCTTAAATGTATGATTTGCATGTTGTCATATAGATTTATGCAGTTGTATTTTGAGAAACATTTGCATAAACAATGCATCTTTTCTGTACTTGAAATGATACCAAGATACTATCAGAAAATAAATGTAGGTTAATGGATCTGTTTAAGTGTCAAATTCTGTTCCATGTATTTCCTTTTTGTATCAATTACTAAATTGTTTTTATTACAATACTCTTTTAAGGTGAGAGTAAAGTGTTATAGCAAATACCTCCTAATTTCTCATTTTTCAAAACATTCATGTTATTATTGGTCTTTTATTCCCCCCAAATACATTTTATGGTGGGTGTGGGTATCTGTGTGGAAAAGGGGAGAGAGAGAGATTTGGAGTTATTTTTTCATTATATATTCTAGTTTATAATGCATGCTAATATATAATTATTGATTTCACGTGTGATAATGTATCTGTCACCTTTCAGAACTTTCTTATCTCAATAGTTGGTCTAATTATTTATCCACAGAATCTCTTGATTCTTTTAGAGGTGGGTAAGCATAGTGTAGAAAATGGTGACAATTCTGTAGATTTCTTTGTGATATTTCCATTATTTATGTGTTTACTTTGACATTTTCATTGGCTAGGCCCAAAGTGCTGTTGAAAGTGATCTTTTCTTTTTCTTACTCCTAGCTCTAACAGAAATTCTGTTTGCCATCTTACATACAGTTGCTGTAGATTTCCGTTAAAAGTCTTCGTGACACTGAAGTCTTTCTGTTTCCAGCTAGCCAAAAAGATTGTTTACTCAGACAGGGTCATTTAATTTTATCAAATGCTTTTTCATTTTTACTAAGATAATTATATTGGGTTTCTCTTTTAATCTATTATTATACCTAGTTATGTCAAAGGCTTTCCTAATGTGAAGCTGTTGTTGGTATTTTTGAGTTAAATGTGCCTTGTTGTGATACAGTAGCCATAGCTGGATTTGATTTGCTCACATTTTATTTATGAATCTTAGAAAAATGAAATTTCCCCTTTGCAGTTTTTTTTTTTAGGGGTGGGGGTTGGTATCAGAGTTAGGCTGGGCTCATAAAAATTTCCTGGCCTCTTCAACAGTTGGCATTTTCCTTATTAACTCATCTAGGTGTGGTATAGTATAGTTTTGTTTTTATTTTTGTTTGTTAGAGGGGTAGTCTTTATTTTTACTATCTTTGACTCTCTGGTCAGTAACAGGGTGCCAATTATTCAGTGTAATTCAGTGTAATCCACTGCCTGGAACCATCACAGACCCTACCAAGGTCTTGGTCGCACAGCCAGGTCAGATGTAATCACAAGTCTCAGATTTCCATTTTTTTTTTTTTATTGGGGATTCATTGAGGGTACAAGAAACCATGTTACACTGGTTGCATTTGCTGGGTAAAGTCCCTCTTCCAATCCTGTTTTGCTCCCAAAAGGTGTGGCACACACCAAGACCCCAAGACCCCACCAACGTGGCTCCAAATTGGGGAGTCCCCCCACTCCTTTCTCAGGTTCAGTAATCAGTTCGAGTGGCCCACAGACATCAGAAACTCACTTTATTTATTATGACCAGTTTATTATAAAGGATAAAATGCAGGGACAGCCAAATGGAAGGGATACATAGGGCAAGGTCTGGCCTGCAGTGGGTGGGGGCACAGAGCTTCCACGCCCTCTGCAGTGAGCCGGCCTCCCACACCCTGGGGCTGTCACCAACCTGGAAGCTCTCTGAACTTGTTGTCAAGGGGCTTTGCTGGAGGTCCTGACACAGGCATGAGTGACTAAATCTCTGATCATCAATGATTCGCTCACCTCCGTCCTTTTTCCCCACCCAGAGTTTGAAGGTGGGGCTGAAAACTGCAACCATAATTGTGCTTTGGTCTTTCTGGTCCCCAGCACCCCCTCCCTGAAGCTCCCCCAGGGGTCCTCCAAGAGCCCCCTCATTAGGGCACACTTGTCACTGCTGTCTCTCCAGGAGTCATAAGGGATTAAGGAGCTCTGTGTCAGGAACTGAGGACAAAGATCAAATACACATTTCTCATTATACCTTACCTAGTCTTTATTTGACCATCCTTTCCTTGTTATCCATTATGTATTTTTAATTTCACTGGTCCTCTTCTATTTTACATGTGGCTGAATTTAATTTTTTCAGAGCGTTCAAAATGAACTTTGTTGTGAGCAACTGCTGTTACGCTTTGATTTTTACAAAGATTTGTTAGCATTATGGTTGTTTCTTCCTATTTTGCCCTTAGCTGAATTGATTTTATACATATACATATATAATATATAGATTTTGTTTCATTATATTTTCTCCCTAGTAATTTTGGATTTATATATCTATTGCTGTTCCAGTGGTTACTTACATTTTGAACCATTTTATCTCCTTCTTATATCAGAGTAAAAATTTTAGTGTTCTATTTTCCACCCCCCTCTCTGGCAGTCTCCAGGGTTGAGAACATCTGGGGTTGTAGTTCCAGATGGTTATTTTATACGTTTTTAAAACATCAAGCATCAACAGTTATTTAAACTTAACTATAACTTTTAGTGTTTATTTGATTACTACTCTTTCTTGTATCTTTTCCTTTGGTTTTATTTTTTATTATGTTGAATTTTCTTTATTTTCTTTTTTTTAGAGACAGTCTCTCACTTTGTTGCCCTGGGTAGAGTGCTGTGGTGTCACAGCTCACAGCAACCTCCAAGTCCTGGGCTTAGGTGATTCTGTTGCCTCAGCCTCCCTAGTAGCTGGGACTATAGGTGCCTACCACAACACCTGGCTATTTTTCGTTGCAGTTTGGCCAGGGCCAGGTTCGAACCCACCACCCTCAGTATATGGGGCCAGCACCCTACCCACTGACCCACAGGCACCGCCAAATTTATATATTTTCTTTTTCTGACATACCTATGGGTTGCAAAATTTCCAAGTCTTTGAAGGCTCAGATGTCTTCGTTTCATCTTTATGCTTGAATGCAAGTTTGACAGGTATAGAGTCTGAGTTGAAAATGACAATATGGCTCCATTTTCTTTTAGCATCCAGTTTTGCTGTTAAAAAAAAATAAGATGTAAATTTAATCTCTCTATACGTATAAGTAATCTGTTATTTTCTCTTTGATACTTTTTAGGATTTTTCTTTATGACCTGACATTTCCCCATAATTAAAGTTGTGGACCTTTTAAAACTCTTCATCCCTGTGGGGAGATTTGAAACTTAATACAGTCTCTTTGGAAAGAAGTATATAAACTCAAAATAGACCTTCCATTTGATCCCATGATCTCATTATTAGGCATCTACCCAGAAGAAAAAATGTCATTTAGTAAGGATATTTGCACTAGATTGTTTATTGAAGCTCAATTTATAATCACCAAGATGTGGAATCAACCTAAGTGCCTGTCAACCCATGAATGGATCAATGAACTGTGGTATATGTATACCATGGAATACTATTCAGCCTTAAAAAGACATGGGGACTTTTCATCCTTTGTATTAATCTGGATAAAGTTGGAGAACATTCTCTTTAGTTGAAGCCAGTGATGAAATAATATGACGAACTAATATACGCCCACATAAGAAACTCAATTTAATTTGGGGAGAGGGGACAGAGGAGAGAGAAGAGGGGCTCAAATACAGCAGGGACCTCACCTAACATTGTGATCTAATTGTTACATATTCATCTGAAATTTAAAAAAAGAAAATGAGCAAATAAAAAATAAACTTGTTGATGTGAGTCAGGTTCTTTCAATCTGAATATTTATGTATTTATTCAGCTCTAAGTAAATGTCTTCAGTTATTTTTGAACTTTTCTATTTATTTTCCAAAACTCTTCTCCATATCTCTTAAATTTAAACTTACTGTTTCTTTTGCTTTTTATTTAGGATCCTTTTAGGAGAAACACTTAGCTTGATCATCTAGGTCACTTGGTTACTCTTTAGCTACATCCATTGTGATATTGTTTTAGTATTTATTTTACTTTGACTATCATGCTTTTTATTCCAAGCTCTAGTAGTTGTTTCTGTTTCAATATTTATTATTTTTTAGAATAACTCTACACACCTTACTGTAGTTCAAAGTCTTCATCTTTTCTTTGATCTCAGTGCTTTTATTTTTTAAGTGGGTTGTTTTCCTTCAAATGGTGAATGAGTCTTGATTTTCTGTTTCTCTCTTTTCCTCTTTTAGTTGAGGTTTCTTCTATTCTGTTGGCTGGTGGTATATTTCCTAATGCATTCTGGTTCACAATATGATCTTGGAGGATGGTTCCAATTGTGCAGTTGAGTGTGGTCTGCCAACCAGGGCAGAGTGGGGAGAGGGTTGACTTAGGGATATTCCCCACTGTGGGAGGAACCATCCCCTGGGTCTCAATTTCTGAGTGATTGTTTGGCCGAATGCACACACAGACTACTTCTCATGCTACAACTACCTTGGGGCTCTGCTGACTTGGTCAATTGGTAGAGGGGCTTGTGGCCTCAGAGACTCTCAACACATCTCTCAACTTACCCTCTGAATCTTTTTCCCATAAGTGATGTGCTCAGGACTTCTTGGGTTTCTCCTTCCACGTGCATTTTCTACTCTTAGGTGGTGTCCTTTTTTCTCTCCACAGCTCTGATAATATCTCCTTTCTATTGTTTAGAGAATCATCAACATTTTTGGCACCCTGGCATACCACTTACTTGTTTTCTTACCGTGGCTGTGAAGAGCCACTCTGGTGAGTTGTGTTCAGTCCCTGATGGAAACCAGTTAGTATACCAGGCACTGATTGTCTTCCATGAGATTTCTCTATGAATGGACCCACCATTTCCCAAGTGCATATGATGATTCACACTGTGGACCCCAGTGTCTCTGGTTCCTCAGGAAGACCCCAAAAGAGGATGTCCAGAGAGAAGGTGGAGCAAATGATGGCTGCCCTCCATCCCATCATAGCCCCTCTGGGAGTTAGAAGCAGCACAGACTCCATTCTGCTGGGTTTAGTGACAATACCTGGCTTAAGTGATACCTAAGGTACTGGAATCTGGGTCTTGATCATCTAGTAGTGTTGTGAGTTAACAGTAAATAAATGTTTATCATCAGAGAAATAGGATGTCATACAGATTAGATAGAAATGCTCAAAGACTGAACAGTCATCAGGACTAGATAAAATGAAGCCGTAAGTATGTATAAATGAACCAAAGCAGAAAAGCATTCTAACACAATTCTGGGGGCTGAAAACCAAGTGGGTTTAGGCCTATCTAGTCTTGCAAGGGTTTTCACATGAAGAACCATATGAGTTAGATTCTATTATTATCTTCATTTTATAGCTGAAGAAACTCTGGTAATTTTAGTAACTGTTCAAGGTCATACAGCTAGTAAGCGGTGGAACTGGGCCATAAACCCATATTTCTGTAATCTTGTGTTCTTTCCTTTTCACAAGTATTCCTTGCTACCAGACATGAAGTGCTGGCACTCACACATATGAGTGTGGGGACTATTATTATGGGATACTGGATTCTGAGATACATTTGTGAGTTTGATCAACCAGGACTCTCTAGGGCTTGAAGAAACTTTTTTACAAGGAAAAGATGACTAGGATGCAACTGTTATCTCACTTAATATGGGAATTTTGACTTTATAATGTGTGTCAAGACTTCCTTCCAAGTAGAGGAATTCTCATCCAGGCACGCTGGCTCACACCTGTAATCCTAGCATTCTAGGAGGCTGAGATAGGTGGATTGCTGGAGTTCAGGAGTTCAAGACCAGTCTGAGCAAGAGTGAGACCCTGTCTGCACTAAAAATAGAAAAATTAGCCAGATGTTGTGATGGTCACTAGTCATTCCAGCTATTGGGAAAGCTGAGGCCTGAGGATTGCTTGAACCCAAGAGTCTGAGGTTGCTGTGAGCTATGATGATACTATTGCGCTCAACCCAAGGCGGACAGAGTGAGACTGTCTCAAACCAAAAAGGGGCGGAGCGGGGGAGAAGGGGCAAGGGGAATTCTATAAAAATAAAATGCTTGGAGGTAGGGAACCAGGGGCAAAAGATGGCTACACAAT
The DNA here is from genome assembly GCA_963573935.1 of Arctocebus calabarensis. Lineage (NCBI taxonomy): Eukaryota > Metazoa > Chordata > Mammalia > Primates > Lorisidae > Arctocebus > Arctocebus calabarensis. The sequence continues at coordinate 1,660 of CAUYON010208966.1, read as the reverse complement.
TCCCCTCCTATTGCCTCTCTATATTCTATCTTCCTTTTTCACCATATTGGAAATACACTAAATAGAGGAAACAAACTCAATCTTTTAACATTCATTTATGTAACAACTTACTTCTACGTTTTTAGTCTTTTCTTTTTTATTGAAATTGGCAGTGTAAACAACGGACTACTTTGTTTTTGTTCTTATTGCTGTGCTTATGATAGCATTTTAAAAAATGAGTAATTTATTGCAGTTCTGAAACTCATCTCCATTATCAGTCACGTGTTTTGTGACTGTACTTTGTGTGTATGCTTGGATGTGGTTACACACGAGAGTGTGTGAGATGTGAGAATGTGCATGAGAATTTTGGAAAACACAGTTGCTAATTAGACTTAAAAAAAAAAAAAACCTATACAGGCTCAGTGCTTTGTTTCCAAATGTGAGCAGCTGAAATTAGCTGCCTCTTACACCTTGTCAGAACGAAACTGCAATATACATAAAGTGCTCTCTCCCCCCTGGAGAGGTAGGGCTGGAGGGGAAGTGGTTAATCCTCTTCACTGGGATGAATTGGAAATGGAGCTTTGCAAACGAAGTCAGAGATAATTTCCCATCTTCATTATTTATGGAAATAAGTTATTTTATTTTAATTATCCACTGCTTGTATCGTCCACATAAAATGCCTCTCCTTTTATTTAAACTGCAAATAATTGCCAGTAGAATTATTCATTGGAAACTGGAATCCACTTTTTTGATCTCTTGAAAGCCTATTACTAATGAATGAGGATGTTATTTATTTGTTGCAATTCCAGAAATGGAAACTGAAGAAGGACTCCATATTCCTCACTTACCTCCTGTGACATTACCTAAGTCACCCTACCTCAGGGAAAATGCCACAATATCAACGAGCAACTTAGAAATGACAGCAGCCTCCCTTTTTTACTTCTTTCAACAATTTAAATGTCTACTCATTTCAACACATGAGAGCCTACCATGGGAAAAGCACGGTGAGGTGAAGTGAGGGGGAAAAAGTTAGCCTCGACGTGAATTCTCCCTTTCAGGACATGATAAACATTCACGGCATCCTTGACATTTGCAAGGGCTCTGCCCTGAGATCCTCATCAATCCTCACGTTCGTGACTCTTACTATAGCACATAATTTGCTACCTAAAATGCAATAAAGTATAACTTAAAAATGTAAGTGACCCCTTTGGACTCTTGATGGTTCTATAAATACAGAACTCAAGTAATTTGTAAAGCTAGTAAAATAAATCATGCCATTAACATAAACTCTATATTATGCTGTCTCTCACTTGAACAATTTTTGCACTATCCAGAGCACTTGCTGAAATAGTTTCATGAATTGCCTTTTCCAGTTTCCATACATAATGTGAAGTGGATCTTCCATTCTGATCTACTGCGAAATCTGAATCTTTGCTCTTAAGCCTGCCCTTCCTTCCTTCCTTCTTCCTTCCTTCCTTTCCTCCCTCCCTCCCTCCTTCCTTCCTTCCCTCCCTCCTTCCTTCCTTCCCTCCCTCCTTCCTTCCTTCCTTCCCTCCCTCCTTCCTTCCTTCCCTCCCTCCTTCCTTCCTTCCTTCCCTCCTTCCTTCCTTCCTTCCCTCCTTCCTTCCTTTACTCCCTCTTACCTTTCCCCCTTCCCTCCCTCTTTCCCTCCTTCCCTCCC
>CAUYON010208964.1:0-10819 GCA_963573935.1 Arctocebus calabarensis | reverse complement strand
TTTTGTGGCTCAGGGAGTAGGGCGCCGACCCCATATACAGAGGACTGCAGGTTCAAACCCAGCCCTGGCTGAACTGCATCAAAAATTAGCTGGGCGAAAAAAAAAAAAAAAAAAAATTAGCTGGGCGCTGTGGCGGGCGCCTGTAGTCCCAGCTACTTGGGAGGCTGAGGCAAGAGAATCGCTTGAGCCCAAGAGCTGGAGGTTGCTGTGAGCTGCGACTCCACAGCACTCCACTGAGCGCGATAGAGTGAGACTCTGTCTCCACAAAAAAAGACCAAAAACCCTACCCTTTAAAAAAAAAAAAAAATTGGCCAGGCGTTGTGGGAGGTGCTTGTCGTCCCAGCTACCTGGCAGGCGGAGGCAAGAGACTCCTCGCTTGAACCCAGGAATTTGAGGTTGCTGTGAGCTGTGATGCCACAGCACTCTATCCAGGGTGACAGCTTGAGGCTCTGTCTCAAAAAAAAAAGAAAGAAAGAAAAAAGAAAAAAAAGAAAGAAAGAAAAGATCAACAAAATTAAGAGTTAATTTTTGAAGAAGCTCAACAAAATTGATAAACCCTTAAGTAGACTAAGAAAGCAAAGAAAAAAATAAAATCAGAAATGAAAGAGGAGACATTACAAATGTTACAAATGACAACACAGAAATGCAAAGGATTATAAGAGACTAGCATGAACAATTGTAGGCCAACAAATTGGATAACAGAGAAGAAAGTAACAAATTTCTAGAAACATATAATCTACCAAAAATGAATCATGAAGAAATAAAATATCTGAACAAACCAATAATGAATAAGAGAATTGAATCAGTAATTAAAAATCTCCTGTCAAAGAAAATCCCAGGACGGATGGCTTCACAGCTGAATTCTATCAAACATTTGAAGAATTGACACTAAAATCCTCTTCCACTTATTCCAAAAATTGAAAATTAGGAAATATTTCCAAACTTATTTCACAAGACCCCAGTATTACCCTGATACCAAAGCCAGACAAACACACTACCAAAAAAGAAAACTACAGGCCCGTATCACCAAGGAACACCGATACAGAAATCCTCAACAAATACTAGCAAACCAAATGCAACAACACATTAAAAAGATCATTCACTACAACCAAGTAAATTTGTCCCTGTGATACAAGGATGGGTCAGTGCACACAAATCAATAACGTGATTCACTATCGTAAACAGGATAAAGGACAGAAACCATATGATCATCTCAATAGATGCAGAAAAGGCTTTCAACAAAATGCAACATCCTTTCATGATAAACACTTTCAAGGAATTAGTCACGTGTATTCTTCAACAGCGCTAACATCATACTCAGTTGTGAAAAATTAAAGGCTTGTTCCTTTAAGATTAGGAATAAGACAAGGATGCCCACTCTCATCACTTCCATTCACCACAGTACTAGAAGTTCTAGCCAGAGCAATTAAGCAAGAAAAAGAAATAAAAGTCATTCAAATAGCAATGAAAGTGAAATTGTATCTGTTTGCTGACAACAGGATCTTACATACAGAAAATCCTAAAGTCTCCACCAAAAAACTTAGAATAAATGAATTCAGTAAAGTTGCAGGATATTAAATCAACTTATAAATTCAGTAACATTTCTATGTGCTAACAACAAACTACCTGAAAAAGAATTAAGAAAACAATTTCATTTATAATAGCATCCAAAATAAAAAATACTTAGGACTAATTTTAACCAAGGAAGTGAAAGATATTTATACTAAAAGCTGTAAAACATTTATCAAAGAAATTGAAGAAGATACAAATAAATGGAAAGACATTTGTATTCATGAATTGGAAGAATATGTGTTAAAATGTCCACACTACCCAAAGCAGTCTACAGAGTCTATGTAATGCCTACCAAAACATCAATGACATTCTTCACAGAAATAGAAGCAGTCCCAAAATTCATATGAATCCACAAAATATCCTGAAGAGTCAACACAATCTTAACCAAAAGGAATAAAGTTTGGAGGCATCACATTACCAGATTTCCAAATATATTACCAAGCTGTGGAATAGGACAGACACCCCCAAATCAACCTACACATTGATAGTCAATTCATTTTTGACAAAGGTGCCAAAGAATGTATGATGGAGAAAGGGCAGTCTCTTTAATAAAAGGTATTCAGAAAACTGTATATCCACATGCAGAAGATTGATAATGACCCCTTATCTCACTTTTTATATAAGAATCAAGTCAAAACAAAGGCTTAAATGTAAGATCTGAGACTGAAAAACAGAAGGAAACATAAGAGGAAAGCTGTATAACATAGGTTTGGGCAATGATTTCCTGGACATAACCTCAAAGGAGAGGCAACAAAAGCAAAATCAGACAAATTGGATTGCATCAAACTAAAAAGCTTCTGCACAGCAAAGGAAAGAACAGAATGAAGAGACAACCCACAGACTGGGAGAAAATACCTGCCAATCGTGTATCAGACAAAGTGCTACCATCCAAAATACATGAGGAACTCAAATCACTCAATAACAAGAAAACAAATAACTCTATTAAAAGCTGGTGAAAAATATAAATAGACATTTCTCAAAAGTAGGCATACACGAAGAAATGCCAACATCTCTGTTCATCAGAGAAATGCAAATTACAGCCACATTTCAGCTTCCTCCTGCAGGTAAGGAGCTCTCTCTGCCATCCTTCTCTGCTCCACACCGACCAACCCAAGGGCCAGATCTTCCCTGTCCAGACCCTGCCCCGCCTCTGCTCCCCCCACTCTTTCTAGGAGAGAATTTCTACAGGGTGAGTTAAGAGCAGCAAATGACTAACTTAACCTCTGCTACAGGGATGCATAATGGCCCCTTCTGCACAGCTATGCACAGACCGGCATATACAAATGAAGGTGGTTCCAGCTAATGATTAGTAAGCCCCTGGGGTATGACATGTTGTGCATACTGTGTCCCACTTGCCTCCTGTCCGGCTGACTAACTCGGCCTTCAGACTCCCCACACATGAGATTCTAGTGACTCACTTGAGGTTTTAATACTCGGAAGACTGGGCCTTCCACTTGGAAGTTCCCTCTAATCCACATGGACGTTAATTTGTGAGTGTGAGTTCTGCCTCCACCTCTGGACATGCCTGCATGGTGTGTGCCAAAGGGACAGCACTCAGCACGGGGTGGTGACCCAAGTTGTCACCTCCGGGCAGCTGTGCGCTGCAGCTGTCCAGCTCTGTGGCAGCACACACCCCACAAACCCAGGGATCATAATTACAAGACCCCTTGCAGGTCGGAGGCCACGGTGCACATGTTTAACTACTTTGGGAAAATAAAAGAATCCACTGGCAAAAAGAAAGAAAGAAAGAAAGAAATTTGCCAAACACCTCATTTCCTGCGATATAACCAGATGGCTATGAATCATGTGAAAATCCCTTCCACCCTCTGAACTAATACTGAACGTTATTTACAAACTAGCAGCACACGTGTGACCATATGCACATGCATTAGAAATTTCTGGGCTGTACAGTGTATTTCCCAAGTCTGTGGAAAATAGAATTACTTTAAAATCTTCATCTTCCCAGTTTTCTGAATGATGATATCACACCATTACTGAGGTTCCGACAAAGGTTACAGGCCTATCAATGCCAGACAGACCCCCGCTCTAGAGAAAGGCTGCTGGAGGAAGCAAGAGCTGAACTTCGCCACTGTGGTTTCACCCTGATTTAGGAACAACACTAAATATTTTTGTCATGGCTTTGAAAAAAGAAAATGAATGCTTTTTTTTTTTAAGAGAGAAGAGAAAGGAGGAAGGGAGGAAGGAGGGAAGGAGCGGCTGAAGTCTGGCCTGGCCAAGGTGCCCAAGAACTCTGAGTAAAGGTAGGAAATGGTGTGGCTTCCACACCACAGCTGCCTCCCCTTGTAGCACAGAGCAGGCCCTCGGCCTCCCCAGCCTCCGAGGGGAAGTGTCACCCTCAGGCACAATCTAGCACAGAGGGTTCTGGCACTGTCCTCTTTGGCCGCCTGACAAATATGTTCACTTACAGATCCCAAGTTATCCTAAGTCCATCTGGCATGTTCTGAGGCTCCAGAACAAATGTGTGTAGCCTCCCCAGCCATGCACCCGCCCACTCTCTCAAGTTCTGACCTGCTTTCAGGAACACTCAGGGTGAAGCCCAGACTTGTCCCATGGGGCATTCTCTGGGAAGGAGGCCACAAGCACACAGCTCTCTGCCCCCAGAGCCGGCCTGGCTGGCTCCCCCACCTCCAGTGAACTGTTCAGTCATTTTCCTAGGAGAGTCCCAGGCAGAGCTGGCAGGGAACTTAGAGAGGAGTTTGCAGAAGGAAGAATTTTCAGGGTTAGCAAAGTGCAGCCACTCACACGGGTCACACTGAGCTAGCAGAGGGCTGGGGTTAGATCCCTAGGACGTGGATTTCATGTTTCAGGCCCTGCCATCTGCGGTTTAAGTTAGAAGTGATAACTTTAACCTATTTTCAAGAGAAAATAGATCTGGGGCTTTGGGGATGGTAGGACCAGGTGTGAGGGAAGAGAAACACCGGGTAGCATTTATGTCCCTAGATAGACACATTTTTGACACAGGTTGGATGTGTCAAATAAAACAATATGCCATCTGCACCAACTTGCTGGACCTGAACAACAAGTTCTAATGCCAGGGTGGCTAGAGGCCTGGAGAGCAGGGGACGCAGGAAGAGAGGACGAGGGGTGGGGGAAGGCCTCTGCTCTTCCTCAGGACAGGACTCTGGCTCCTGGTTCATTTTTGAACAAAAGAGTCGCTGTGCGAGCCCCATGTCACCCCGGAAGTGGCACCACAGGCCCCCACTTTGCGCCCTGCGGCTTCTTCCTTATCTCCTGACTCCCCAGCAGGGCGCGGTCCAGGTAGGCAGCACCTGAAGTCCAGGTACCTGAACTGTCCCTGCCTCCTGTCCCTGGTTTTTCTTCATTCCAAGTAGGCAGAGAACAAGTAGAGGCTCTTTGTGTCTGAATTTTCAATAAGAGGATTTATAAACGGAACTCCGGGCCTCCCCGAGAAGGAGGGACTGGCCTCACTTCAGTCCAAGCCGGGCAATGTGCGCTCCCAGCTGACGGTAATTGCTCTGGGGCCGTGGCATTCCTCCACCCTGGGAATTCACCCGAGGCACCTCTGGAATTTGAGAATCGCTGTTAGTCACATTACATTGTGTGAGTCACATATTCTTCCAGAGGGATTATCATTAGAAATGTGAGATGTCAGCTCAAGTCCCCGGGAACAGGCACTACTGGCTCAATTGCTCCTTCCTATAATTCGAGCCGCTGGAGATGACCTGAGAATTCGTACGCGTGAGCTGAGAGTCAGGGTTGGCCAACATTATGGGAAGTGCAGCTAAAACTTATGTCCTTCCCACTTCCCCTTCAACACAGTAGGGCACCTCCCATAGGTTGTTTCCTTTAGGCTTAGTGTTTCATACTTAAGAAATTTATTTTAAAATTAAAATACCCTTGAAGAAGGTAATATATCAGATTTTATGGGCTAAATTGTTTCTCCATAAAATTCCTGTGTTGAAGTCATAACCTGAGTACCTCAGAAGGTGACTATATTTGGAGCTGGGGTCATTTAAGAGATCTCACAATTAAGTTCATGAACTTGTCACCAGGGGTTTACATTGGTAGCACTGTACAAACAAACTCAGCAAAGTTTCATAACCATGGTATATCAGATGTGGCATCGTCTTACTTCATTATTCTGTTGCGTGTTTTCTCATGCCATATGACAACAGCTCTGATGGCCAGTCCAGGAAAAAAGTTCCAAAATTTGCTTTGAAGGATAGACTAGATGCTGGCATTGGAGCATAGCTTACCAAGGGGAGTGCTTTCAAAGTACCATAGTGATATCAGCAATGAGGTATGTAGCACTTTTTCTAGGATGTGTTCACCAACTTAGTTGTCACACCTCATACTTAAACATAAATTACTAATAGTAGGAAAAAGGAAGCCCTGTAACTGTGATAGTCCTGAGGACTGGAGACCTTAAACCAATCAAGTCTTCTGTGCAGATGCTGGGGTGTGGGCTTTGGAATCAGCACTGGCCATGGAGTCCTAGATAAGCTTTGGAACCTCAGCTGCTCACTCATGGTGTGGGGTTACAGTGGTATTGACTTCACAGAGCTGCTGGAGTTAAATAAAAACATGGAAAGTGCACAGTGCTGGGACACAGTGAGTGCTTCATAAACTGGAGTCATGATAATGGTGAGGAGATGAGAGAAGGAGCTCTAAAATGGAGAGACAGAGTGGGAAGCAAGAAGACACAGTGAGAGCCCTGTACTAATCAGGTAACACTGAGAATCACCTTGGCATCCAGACCCTCAGTTTTCTCATCTATATAATAGGAAGGCTGCACCACGTACAAAAGTGGGGGGCAGAGCTAAAGGCCATTTTTTTCCAGATGGTCTTGAAAGAAGGAGGTTCTCTGCTTTTCTTTTCCACAGATGTCAATTACAGACCAACTTCAGAGTCATAGGGAAGATAAAAGCACAAGTTTCTTCCCTTTTTCTCTTTTTTCCACCAAACATCCATCCCTATGGTAGGTACCATGCCTATAAGAGGGGAGTTTTCCAGGACCACCTTCAAGGTGTGACCTCAGAACTCTGAAGTGTCCCCTCTACCCTTCTCTACTGACCTTCCTTGCAGCCTCTCTGCAAACTTTCCCTTATCCAGGAAATGTAGATAAGGGAACACACCCCAGCAGAACCTTCCACTGGACCCTGGGAGAGCAGAAGAGCACACACGGATGGGACCTTAGGTTACCCTGGAGGCGTATCCAGCGATTGACACTGGAAATGCATTGTCTGCCAACATCAGCATGTAAGAGTTTCCATCACAAAAATCATATTTATCAGATGACATCTGAGTAGGCTGTGGGCAGAGCATGCATTTGGGTAGTCAGCTCCGTGCCTGCCTACTACTAAGTCTCTGTGCTAAGTGCTGGGAGGAATGAAACACTGCTTCCTCCTGGGGAAAATTCATAGACTACTAGGCAGTGAAAAGAGTCTGTCAGCACTGTGCACTTACCATCAGTCCAGCCGTGGCACACTGCTATTAAGTGTTGCCACGAGCCATCACGGAAACAGTTCCATGATAGAAGCCACTGTGGAAACTTCTTCACCTTTGAGAGTCATTTCTCACCCATTCACTGAAGGCATCTAGTGCTTTTGGTTCATTGCTAGTAACAGGACACCTCTCATGTCTGGGAAGCCAGAAAGATCCTGGCCCCTTGTTGACTTGGGCATAGCCCTCTGAGCAGACCTTGTGTGTGTATCTGCGTGTGTCTGTGTGTCTTTGTGTGTATCCATGTGTGTGTGTATTTGAGTAGGTATTTACTTCTAAGGCAGGCTGGTGTCATTTGCTTTTATGGATTTAAAATGGATACTTTTAAAATATCTCCAAGAAAGAAATAAGACACACAAAGCTGAACTCAGGGCCAGCTCAGTGTGCAGACTGTAGGTCTCCAGAAGCAAGGACTGTGTCGCCTCCACCTGCTCCCCTGCCTAAGTCAGGTAGGCCTAGTCCTTTCTGCCTAGGTCAAAAATGGTTAAGAAAACCAATTTTAATAGAGAGCTTAAAAGGACATTATAAAATTTGGGTGCTAGGATTATTACAAAGATTTTCCAACCAATGGTAAACAGAATATAACATCCCTTTCAAATGGTTTTATCTTTTAAAACATTCTTAATTGTGTTAAAAGATACATAACCTAAAGTGCACCATCTTAACCATTTTTAAATGTACAGTTCAATAGTGGTAAGTGTGCCTGTGTCACGGACATCCCTCTGCAGAAATTTTTCATCTTTGCAAACTGAAACTGTGTTCCCATTAAACAATAGCTCCTCAATCTTCTGTCCCCCCAGTCCCTGGCACCCACCATTCTATTTTTTGTCCTTATTTGACCTCTCTGGATGCGGCATATCAATTGAATCACAATGTGAGTCTTCCTGTGGCTGGTGTATTTCACTGGGCACCATGTCTGCAAGCCCCATCTATCCTGTAGCACGTGTCAGCATCACCTTTTTTTTTGAGGCTGAATAAGATCCCATTCCATGTATGGACCACATTTTGTTTACCTGTCATCCATCAGTGGATGCTGCATCTACTCTTCAGTTGTTGTGAACAAGGCTGCCATGAAGATAGGTGTACAGATATCTCTTCAGATCCTACTACCCAGAAGTAGATTTGCCAGGTCACATGACAACTCTATTTTTAAGTTTTTGAGGAACTGCCATACTGTTTTCCACAGCAGCTGTACCATTTTACAATTCCACCCACAAACAATGCACCAGGAACCTCAGCTGCTCACTCATGGTTCCATTTTTTCACATCTTCACCAGCTCTTTATCTTGTTTTTAGGAGAGTCACCTTAATGGGTGTTAGATCTTCTAGTGCACCCAGCAAACCAGCCCAGTGATGTGGCATAACCTCAGTTACCAAAGGAAAAGGGGACTTGAACACACTCAGCTCCACCCCAGTCTTCACAACGTGATTTGAATGGAGAGTGGAACGGGACAGGTTCCCATTTCACAGAATAAAGTTTAAAAATTACATGGATGATTTTCATTTCTATGGGCACACAAAAAAATCAGTATCTATAAGTATGTCAGGAAGAAAATGACGTAAGTGTCAATAACAGAAGGAAATAGAAAACAGGAGGAGGGAGAGGAAGAGGAAGAGGAAGAAGGAAAGGAAGGAAGGAAGAAAGAGAGGGAGGGAGGGACAGAGGCAGGAAGAGAGGGAAAGGGAAAAGAAAAGAAAGGAAAGGAAAGAAAGGCTTGGCGCCTGTGGCTCAACGGGCTAGGGCGCCAGCCATGTACACCTGAGCTGGTGGGTTCCAATCCAGCCTGGGCCCGCCAAACAGTGACGGCTGCAACCAAAAAATGGCCAGGTGTTGTGGCGAGCGCCTGTAGTCCCAGCTACTTGGGAGGCAGAGGCAGGAGACTCGCTTGAACCCAGGAATTGGAGGTTGCTGTGAACTATGATACCATAGCACTCCATCTAGGGTGATAACTTGAGACTCTGTCTCAAAAAAAAAAAGAAAGCAAAGCAAAACTTTTGCAGAGCAAAGAAAACAATTAACAGAGTGAAAAGGCAATGTACAGAATGAGAGAAAAGAAAAAATATGCCTGATAAGGATTACTATAACATCCAAAATATACTAACATAAGGAAATTCTAAACTGATGGGTAATAAATCAAATAACTCTATTTATAAATGGGCAAAAGACTTGGATAGACATTCTCTAAAGATGACACACAAATGGTCAACTATATGAAAAGATGCTCAGCATCACTAGTAACCAGGGAGAACCAGGGAGACACAAGTTGAAAGCACCGTGAGATCCCACCTCCCGTGTATGAGGGTGGTCATTAGGAAGAACAAAAAGATAACACATGCAGGTGAGGACGGAAAGAAACGGAACCCTGTGCACTGCTGGTGGGGATGTCAAATGGTGCAACCACCATGGAAAGCAACATGAAGTCTCCTCAAAAATTGAAAATACCATGTGATCCAGCAATCCCACTTCTGGGTATATGACCAAGAGAATTGAAAGCAGGATCTCAAAAAGATTTGCACACCTTTGCTCACTGCACTACAATCACAAGAGTCAAAATGTGGAAGTGGCCCACGTGCCGATGGATAGAGGAATGGACAGAGAAAAGTTGGCGTATCCATAGAGTGGGGCATTATTCAGCCTTAGGAAAAGAAGGGAACCCTGCCATCTGTGACAACACGGACGGGCCTGGACAACTTCATGCTAAGTGACACAGGTCAGGCAGAGAAAGACAGACACTATGTGGTTTCACTTATGTGAGGGATATAAAACAGCTTTCATGATTTGAATATTTTTCTCCTTCAAAACTCATGTTGAAACTGAATCCCCAAAGTGGTACTGAGAGATGGTGCCATTAGAGGTGACTGGGACAGGAGGGCATTGATTCATCCATGGATTAGTCATAGATTACAGGTGAACAGCATATCATGGGAGTAGAACTGGGGCTCTCTGAGAAGAGGAAGAGAGACCCGGGCTAGCACACTCCAGTCTCTGGCCCTGTAATACCCTTCACTGCCTCAGGACGATCCACGGAGTCCCCACCAGCAAGAAGGGCCTCGGGGGATGTGGCCCCTTGACTGTGGACTTCTCAGCCTGCATAACTGTAAGAAAGTTCCTTTTCTTAATAAATTACTCAGTTTTAGAAATTCCGCTACAAGCAACAGAAAACAGATAAAGACAACAGCCAGACTCCAAAAGCGGAGAATAGAATGCAGGTTGCCAGGGAGTGGACGGAGGGAGGGGGAAGTGGGGAGTCTCAGTTACATAGTTCCAGAGAGCTGAGAGGCCCAAAAGCATCATGCCCATAGTTAACAGGTCTGAGCTGCAGACTTCCAGCTTTGTTAGAAGGCTACATCCCATGTGAAATGCTCTTACTATAATTTCTTTTAAAAGAAAGGAAAATGCAGTATTTGTCACACTCCATTGATAACTGATATGTATGCGTATGGCTGAACTTGCTTGGCCTGATAATAAAAATCCTAACACAACTTCCTTGAAGATTCACCATGTAATAGTGATCCTACTTCTCCCTAGTGAATAATCTTTTTCAAAAAGGATACATGAGGTCCTTGCAACTCATGTATCCTTTTTGAAAAAGATTATTCACTGAGACTGGGGACAGAAGAATTCAGGCATCTCTGGCTGGCGAGATCTGCCCAGAAACATCCCTTTGGGGACACAGGGAGACAGCATGAGACTTCTGGATCCCCTGAGGAAGGCAAAAGCAGTGGAGATATGGCAAGTGGTTGCGTGTGTTCATTCGGGCTA
>CAUYON010208963.1:0-16835 GCA_963573935.1 Arctocebus calabarensis | reverse complement strand
CAAGGAAGCTGTTACTCGTCCGCCATCTTGCTCAGTTCTTCTTTGGCATTATTGTAAAAGGAATAGAGTCCTTGATTGTTTTTTCAGCTTGACTATTGTTGGTGTATATAAAAGCTACTGACTTGTAAGTATTGATTTTGTATCCTGAGATGCTGCAGTATTCTTTGATCACTTCTAAGAGTTTTGAAGTTGAGTCCCTGGGATTTTCCAGGTATAGGATCATGTCATTAGCGAAGAGTCTTTTTCTTCCATTCTTGAGGTACTTTGTTAAGAAGAATATGTTCCAGCTCCATCCATGTAAACATGAAAGAGGTAAAGTCTCCATCTTTCTTTAAGGCTGTATAATATTCCATGGTATACATGTACCACAATTTATAAATCCATTCATGGGTTGATAGGCACTTGGACTTTTTTCATGACTTAGCAATTATGAATTGGGCTGCAATAAACATTCTGATACAGGAATATCTTAACTGAAGATCTTGACCTGAGAAAGTTGTGTGTAAAAATGGGCTTGTGCATCACACAATGCACCACCTCATACGGCACTGTTAGTGAGGGAATTTTAGCCAGTAAACAAATAACTATATTGGAACACCCTCCCTACTCAGCTGATTGGGCCCACAGTGACTTTTTTCTTTACCCAAAGAGAAAAGAAATAATGAAAGGAAGACATTTTGATGACATTCTGGTCATGAAGGGTAATGTGACAATGGCTCTGATAGTGATTCCAGAGAAAGAGTTCCAAAAATTGCTTTGAAGTGTGCACTAGGCACTGGGGTCAATGCACAGCTTCCCTAGGGGAGTACTTCAAAGGTCACCATAGTGATATTCAGCAGTGAGGTTTGGAGCAATTTTTTCTAGGATGAGTTAACAAACTTAATTGTCTGACCTGTGTGTTTATGTTTTGAAATATCAATATTTTGGTAATTGATGATTGTCTAATAGTGTTGTAAATAATCAACGTATGCTAAAAACAACATTTACTCTCCAGTTAAGCATCATTTTCTATTTATTTCCATTAACTCAATATTATTCACACTATTCAACATCAGTAGACTTTCTTAGTTGTTTCTGCTTTGTCTTTCATTTACTAAGAGTTGTGTTGAAATCTCATATTAAATTAGTCTACATCTCTTTATAGATCTGAAAATATTTGCTTTTATGTTATAAACATGTTAATAATGGATAGAAGGTTGTTATATATTCCTGGGTAAATAAACATTTTATTAGTATATGGCGACTCTTTTGATTTCAAATTAGTGACTTATAAAAATTACATTAACTGGTAGTAATATATAAAACGTTTGTTTTCCTTGTACTTACTTTCCTTTTACTTTCCATGTTTCTGTGTCTTTAAATTTTAGGATGTATGTTTTTTATAAATAAACTTCACCTTATCTTTAAAAAGCTGATGGGACAATTGTTTTTTTTAAATTAACTGATATACGAGAAGCTGAGGGTGCTCCACCCTTATCATCCAGAATTTACTGTTTTGGGTAATGCTGACATCTCCTTAATAGTTGCTTTCTCTGAAGGGAGATGTTTGGAGGCAGAAAGTACTAGAGAACTAATGCTCCCTCAGGAGATGAAGGACAGAAGTTCTTGAATAAAGAAAATTAAACAGATAGAAGGAGGGAGGAGGGATGGGTGAATTTCCACCTAACAGGCACAACACACACTATCTGGAGGATAGACACAATTATGATCTTCACCCAAACTTTACAAAAGTAATGGATGTGACCAAAACATTTGTGCTACCATGACATTCTGAAATAAAGAGTTAAAAAAAAAAAAAAAAAGAATCTGTTCAGATGTGATCACACCCATGGTCTTATAAGGAGGGGAAGAAAGGGACAACTGTTTTTTGAATCTTGATAGAATCTCAGGCAGATAAACTTCTATGATTTGGGGAGAGTCCATGGTGGTAGTGGTTGTGGGAGAAGGACAGAAAGGCATTGAGCTTTTTGCAGTCAATCCAGTATATCAAATGCAATATTTTCAGATAAAGCATTTCTAACTTCCTTCATCATCAAATCACCATTGTGAATGGCCCATGTAATGTATTATACATATCTAAGGCAACAAATTTAAAGTCACACACAATATAGAATAGGTTGGTTTTCAGAAGCAAGTCAATAATATGTTTTCACAGCTGAAAAACAAAGTCCTTGGATAGAGATAACAGCTTCTTCAATTCTTCACCCTGGAGCAAGTACAGGGACTCTACTTCCTGTCTTGGAGAACTACGCCTGGATGGAAACTCACTTGGCCAGGATTTGGCTGTCTCTCCATTCCTTCTTGGGATCAACGATAATAGTATTGCCCACAATACTATTCCATTACTATTTCATTTGGGTCAATGAAAAAAATGACCCAAAATGAGTGAAAGATTTAATCTATTTATATTGATTGTCTTTATGAAAAGTTTTATTTATTTCCTCCATTTTTCTGTATTACAGATATGTCCTACTGATAAATGTTATCTCTTTACTCTTTCTTTTCTCCTTGCCCTATTTGAAGTGTTTCAATAACTCTGCTGCTGCTGCTGCTGCTTCTGCTACTGCTTCTTCTTCTTCTTCTTCTTCTTCTTCTTCTTCTTCTTCTTCTTCTTCTTCTTCTTCTTCTTCTTCTTCTTCTTCTTCTCTTCCCCTCTTTTGGGAGTAATCTCTGTATCTATTCTTCTCTTGGGTACTCTGATTTTTTTTTTCTTTTCTGAAAATGTCATGAAGTCAACCCTCAAAGCCATCTTTCTCTGGAGTCTGTGAGTACAGGAGAGCTGAGTTGTGGGTAGTCGCTAACAAACACAGCATGTTTTCCTAGAACATACATTTTATCCAATCACATGTTTGTTATAACTTTGTTTTATATGAAGTATGAAAATATAATATAGAATACAACATTTATAAAATTGCAATAGAAGACTTCACAGAGATTGCCTTCTTCTGAAAGCAGCCTCAGCTAAGTCTCAACTCCTTTGAGGTTTTTCAAATGAAAAGGTTGAGAAGTTTTAAGTTGATTTTTTATGTACCTGTGTATCAATCAGTTGAGGTGAGTTTATGCTAATGTAATTAGCACTGGTCTTATTTCAGCTACATAACATAGTTCAGTTTATTTCTTTTTTAAAGAAAATCTGTTGAGGTCCAGAAAATTATTTCATATGTGTGTCCTTGATGCATTCAAACTCCACAGGCTGCTTGACTCTTGTGTCACTTCCATCTAAACCTAAGGTTTCCTAATTGCTGCATCAGGAATAAGCAAGCCTAGAACCAGAAGCTTCCCTTGCAGTTTGGCAGCACTCACGTCACTTTCTATCACATCTCACTGGCATGCAGTACTTAGATGACCTTCCTTAAGTACAAAAGGGCAAGAGGATACGCTGTCATGAATCTGGAAGAAGACAGCTGACAGCAGAGAGGTACCTCAATTCTCTACCTCAAGTTTCAAGAAAATTGCTTTTCCCAATAATAACAGCAAATATTGCTAGCATAAGTATTTATCATAAACCTGTGAGAGATAGTTAAATAGTGCAGTGATAAGAAGTCTTCTTCAGCTTAATGACATTATTTGTTAAATGAATTCCTTAGTGACAGATGCACTATTTGTCATATCATCTGACCTATTGAAATGTCCCAATTGTACTGAAATTATAGGATTTTAATATCCCTTATTGTGTAGATATATTACTTACTCATTTTTCAATCATCCTCTTCATCTTTAGGCTATGTTTTCAGTAATCATTCTTTAACATTTCTATGATGAGGCATCTAGCATTAATAATCACATATGTCAATGTATTAGACATTTACAAGTTAAAATGTGACTGTAAATCTTCTTTCACAAATGTTATATCCCAGTGACATTTTATGTCTGATTCAATATTTTATTTAAAAATCTTGATTATTCTTTCTTTCCTATTATTTCTTTTAGACATTATTTCTAATACAAGGAAGTGATACATAAATACAATAATTGAAAGCATCAATAAAATAATGTCTATTTTCTAGTGTGTATTAACTGGACGCTATATTAATAACCAAAAAGACTGTCACTCTAACAAATATGGAGAATATTTTCACTCCTCTAATATCATGTCAGATGATAATAGAAGTCTAAGCAGATTTTCCTAGGAATAAAAAACCCAAGCTATGATTTACTTGAATTAAAATTTTAATATCAATTTACAAACACCTGTGTCCCATTAAAAAAATTACTTATTTAAAAGAGACTTAGTACATAATTTTAAAGTCAAAATGACAAAAAAAAACACACAGAAAAATACAACCAAAGTAGCTAAGTTTTAATGACAAGGCATTCTAAGGTTCACAATACATATTTTGCTTGCCAATAGTTTTCAGTATGTCAGGAAAAATTACTGAGTCATATGTTTTTATTCAAAAATACTTTGCTTCTGCTTAGCTACACAATAATATCTTAGTGCAGAATACACATTTAAAAATACATATATAGGCTGAAAAATTGATTTATTGGTCCTGACTTTCTAGATTTTTGACCATTACGCTGTAGTATATAGTGTGCGGGTATAAATTTAAAGATCCAGTAATCTTAATGTAGAAACTTAGAAAAGTACATAAATGCATAAAATATTAATGCCCAAATGTTACTTATTATGTGAATGAACCTAAAGAAATGAAGTCTCCTTACAGAGTTTTAGTTGCATATTCCAAGATGCAAGATGTAACATTATACATAATAAAATACCATGTCAACAAAGGATATATGCAATGACTATATGACTGAAAATTTTTTGGTGGATATGTTTAAAATGACAATTTCACATCAGTTACAAAACATAACACAATTATGTTAAAAAATGATGTGATATAAAATAACTATAAGTAGATATAATATTAATAGTGATAAGATATTCCCTTTTCTATTTTTCTACTGCTTGTTATTTTGAATGTCCAATAAGAAGTTTTCATTAATTAAGTAATGGAAATTTTATTTTATTATGTTTTATTTTATTTTTAAATTTGTCTTTGGAGACAGGGTCTCATTCTGTCGCCCAGACTATGACAAAGTGGCGTGATCGCAGTTCCTTTAACTCCTAGGCTCAAACTAGTCTCTTCCCTCGGCCTCATGAGTAGTGATGACTAAAACCGTGTACCACCACACCAGACTAGTTTTCAAATTCTGTTATAGATGTGAGTCTTCAATATGTTGGCCCAGCTTTCTGGAATTACTGGGCTCAAGTGACCTCCTACCTTGGCCCTGCAAAAGGACGAGATTATATGCATTAACTCCATGCTCAGATGGAAATTTTAAAATACTCTTGAATTGTACAGGTTATTTTTATTTTCATTTTTGCCATACCAATTATTTCCAATATCAAGTAGTTAAACATATAAATTCCTTTTGATTACCTTTTGAGTCTACTTCCTTTGAAAGAAAGTGGTGACATTGGTCAGTCAAAAGTGAATATGGTTATTAACTACAACAATCAAAAGTCCGATTATCAAACAGTAGCCACCAGAGGGCTGGAGTAACTAAACTAATGCCAGACAAAATGAACTTTGGGACAAATTTCTACTGGAAGCAAAGAAGTATATTCATAACAACAAAAGCATCAGTTCATCAGGAGCTCTAACTATAAGCATTCATGTACCAAAAAAAAAAATCCCCAAATATACGTCTGAAACTCACACTGACAGTATTGAGGGAAGAAAGAGACAATTTGAAATAATAGTTGTAGATTATAGTACTTTACTTTCAATAATGGAGAGAACAACCAGCTGCAAAATCAGAAAATATGTAGCAGACTCAAACAACACTATCCAACCAGTTGCTTTAATGGCCTCTATAGAATACTTTACCCAACAAGAGCAGAATACAAGTTATTTTCAAACACACATGGCTATTTTGAAGGATAGACAATAAGCTACATCATAAAAAAAGGTTTCAACAAATATCATAAAAAGTAAATTTCTCTGACCACAACAAAAGTAAATTAGAAATAATGACAGAAAAAATCAGAAAACTTTTGAGTAGTTGTGGATTGAACAACACATTTTGAAATAACCCATGGGTCAAAAAAAAAAAAAAACCCACTAAGGAAAATAAAACATTTTTAATTGACTGAAGACAATGTGAAATTTATGAAAATTTTATGCTAAAGCAGATTAAATTTTAAAAATATGTATCTTTAAATACCTATATTAGGACAAAATTTCAAATCAATGACATAGGCTTCCACCTTAAGAAATTAGATATGAGCAAACTAAACACAAAGCAATCAAAAGGAAAAACATTGATAAATTAGACTCTGAAAACTTAAAACATCTATGCTTTAAAGCCACCATTTAAAAAGGTGAAAAGACAGACCACAGACTGGCAAAAACATCTTGCAAGTGAGATTGAGGAAATGTTTGCAAATCATGCCTGATAAAGGACTTGTATCTGAATACACCCGTCACTCACGAAGATACATAAAAAGATGCTCAACGTAGTCAGTCAATATTCCTGAGGGAATGTGAGGATAGAGATGTTACTTCACACCCACTAGAATGGTTATAATTAAGAAGACAGGCAATAACAAATGCTGAGAAGAACGTGGATGACATGAACTCTGCATACATTTCTAATGGAAATTAAAGTGATGACACTTCAAAACGATTTGCAATTCTTAAAATATTAAACATAAAATTGCCACAAAGTCTCACAATTCAACTCCTAGTCTTCTATGCAAAACTAATGAAAATACGTGTTCACACAGAGATGTGTCTATGAGTAGCAGGATTCCTAATGGGCAAATAACACTGACATTGAGATATGGTCGATAAAAAGAAGTTGCCTGTATTTTTCAAAAATGTTGACATCCTAAGTTGTTTCATATTAAAGAAGGCTAAAGAGACAGAACAAGTAATTGCCATGCGTAGTCCTATATTGGATCCAGGGTCAGCACAAAATGCAACAGCTATGACAGAAAGAACTGAGACAATAAAATTTTGATGCATAGAACACATTAAATAATAGTATTTTGTAAACATAAAATATCCTGAATTTGATGGTTGTCCTGTGTGTAAAGGACTTTCCTTGTTCTTAAGAAAAATATGGTAAAGTATTTAAAGGTAAAGTAAGTGGTATAAAGGGTACAAAATAATTGATTAATCTGGGCATAAGACATTTGAGAGTAATTTGTATTATTCTTTAAATTCATCTATGACTTTGAAACTATTTTAAAGTAATTGTGTTTAAAAAATCTCTCTTAAATATGTAGGGAAAATATAAGAGTTTTATGCTTACTGGTTTAGATGTATATCCTAAATTATAACACATGTGTTATTTGTGTACCTTTGTGCAAATTGCTTAACATATTTAAATGTTGTTTTTCTCATTTCTTAATAGGAGGATAACGGTATCTATCTTGTAGAGTGGCAAAAAGAAGGATGTGAAGAAATATTTTTTTTTTTGCAGTTTTTGACCAGGCCGGGTTTGAACTCACCACCTCCGGAATACGGGACCAGTGCCCTCCTCCTTTGAGCCACAAGCACCACCTTGAAGGAATACTTTTAAATTGTTGGCAATGTGCCTAGCAGTAAACACATAAAAAAATCCAACTGTCATTATTATGCCATTTTAATTAACAATGTAATAATAATCATCATAATGAGATAATTTTCTAATTATGAAGTAAATTCTCTTCTACATTCAGTATTTTAAGCAAGTCTTAGAAATACTTCTAACTTTGCATAGCCATGTCCGCCAACATATACTGGATTTAAAAGATAGATTTGTTAAACATTCATAAAGGTTTGGTTATCGAGTCAACTGAACCTTCATTTCTAATCACATCTTGTTTTCTCCATTGAATGGGCACCACAGTATACGACTTTTAACGTTTTGTCTTCTCCAAATATCTATGATAAATAAATTAGCCTGTCTTCATAATCTCTGATATAAAATATAAGTGGTTCACATTTTGCTTATCTATATATATATGAAAATGGCATGTTTTGGTATCCACATATAAATTGAAATAAAACTTGGTAATTTTATATACTCACAAATGAATAGTTTAATGTTATCCAACTTAAAAGATACAGAAATAAATAGTGATAGTGGAAGATTCCTTAAGCTATGATTTAAAAAAGACTGGAAGTTTTTAACGTAGAGAAAATAATTCTATTTTACCACAAATTTGTTACTTTTAATCATTTCTATTATTTATAATTAGAATTTTTAATTGTGAGTTGTGGATTTTTCCCTCAGTCTTTTTTCTTGTGGGCAGTCTTTTTTCTTGTTCTTTTGAGAATGAGCATGTACAAATTCTTTTATAATAATGATGTTGTGGAAATTTTCTGACTACAACTAATATCCACATGAAGATACAAATGGAATAGACTTACTTTTGGGAAACCACTAAAACCCATTAAGTTACTATGGAATGGTATATTGTGCTCTTTTAATTTAATGCTTTTATTTTAAAGAAACTTTGGCATAGGATATTAATCAGGTTATCCTCTCCGGTAATAGTGTGGGTCTTTCCAAGATGTTAGCTCACAAAGTGTTCTCCCAGAGATAATCACTGGTGACGAGTGACTATTTATCTGATCTTATTTACTCTTCTCTTGAATATTGTAATTGAAGAAAGGTACCACAATGGCTACACATTAAATAAGATAAATAACCTTAAACAGTTTTGATAATTTCTGGAAGATAGTAAATAGTTAGTGAACATTAGTGAAAATATTGAAGAAGATGATCAAAATTATGATCAATTCTAAGACCTTAGAACTAGTGGTATAAGTTTGCCAGTTATAGTGAGTTGATTCTATTTACTCTGCAGAGGGCATTCTACTAAGGCAGCTTTACTGCCCAAGAATAAAAACGTTATTATCATCGGTGATGTATATATATTAAGGGTATAACCGAGGAAAATGTGGTGTAGGTCAAAATTATGTAATTTGTTAATGAGCTGGCACTAAAGAAACAAAAAGTGGTGTTAAATAAAAAAATGCTAAACTTTGTTCAAAGTAGGCATTACTCACTACAAAAAAATATGAGAAGAGTTTAAGGAAGAGCAGACTACAGAAGTTATTCATTATGCATTCCATTACCACATCTATATAAAACATCCAACTGGAAATGCATTCTAAGAAAAGCTCTCTGTTTTAAGAAAAGAAACAATGTGTTCCCTTGGAATAAGTTATCAGACGCCAATGTGGAATTTAAGTAATGGTCATTCTTTATAATATAGAGATGTACATGTATTAAATCAGCATTGTCATCTATATTTAAAAATTATTGATAGTCACCAATAGAAACTAAAAATCATATTTATCTCTGTCTTAAACACCAGTTTAATATAGTAAAGCATAGTTTTATTAGGTAGTTCCATTTGTCATTTGACTAAAAATATGAAAGATTTTATTTGCCTCATTCACGTGTACTTTTAAGTTTTTTAAAAATAAAGCAGCTGAATGTAGTTTTTCAGTGTTTAATGTTATCATATTTTTGTTTGTTAGGTAAAGTCCCTCTTATAATTGTGTCCCACCCCCAAGAGGTGTGACACATCCTGTGACCCCCCAACTGCTCCCTCTTTCCCTCTCTCCACCCCGTCTTTCCCGCACTCACCACTATATACTTGCATCAGTTGTCCTCAAATCAGGATTGAATACATCGGATTCATGCTTCTCCATTCTTGTGATGCTTTACTAACAAGAATGTGATCCACCTCTAATTAGATTAATACAAAGGATGTAAAGTCTCCATCTTTTTTAGTGGCTGAATATATTGCATGGTATACATATACCATAACTTGTTAATCCATTCCTGGATTGGTATTTAGGTTGTTTTCACAATTTGACAAGTGTAAATTGAGCTGTAATAAACAGTCTACTGCAAGTGTCCTTATGATAAAAGGATTTTTTTTCTTCTGGGTAGATGCCCAGTAATAGGATTCATCAAATGGTAGGTCTAGTTTGAGTTCTTTGAGGGTTCTCCAAAAAGGTCGTATTAGTTTGCAATCCCACCAGCAGTGTAAAATTACTCCCTTTTCTCCACACCCATGCCAGCATCTATAGCTTTGAGACTTTGTGATGTGGGCCATTCTCACCTGGGCTAGGTGGTACCGCAGGGTGGTTTTGATTTGTATTTCTCTGGTAATTAGTGACAATGAGCATTTTTTCCATATGTGTGTTAAATTACTTTTCTGAAATGGTGGACAATCCTTGAAAAAACAAGGCATTTTTTATTTTTATTAAAATGAGTTCCAGTATTACATTAATCTATATTGTAGTTAAATGAGTTGAATTCTTAAAATGGAATTAAGATGATCTAACAAAATTATTCATGGTTTGTATCAAAGCATCAGCCATTGCCAGCACTCAAACAAATGTATGATCAAGTCCATGTATGTAAACTGAGTAATCAGAAATATAAAAGAAAAAAGCTTTATAGACCTTGAAGGTTATTTTCTATGACATCAAAGAAGCTGATGAACATGTGATTTCAGGGGGATTTCAAAGAGCTATTAGGGCAAGAGAACACTGGAGGTGTCCTAAAATGATCTAATTCCAGTCTTTGAAAAAGTGATCAAGTGCCTTTATGCTATTAATTGTTAAATAACTGAAGCCAAATTGGGTGGGTCCTAGATCATAATAGTAAGATATAGAAAATATGGACAAATCTAGAAAAAGAAAAAAACCAGCTTCAGGATACTTAATGCTAAGAGTATTAAATATAATGTAAATACAAGTTAAAAATGAGCATAAAATATATACGCCACAGCTCCTAATATAAGAAAATAAATCATATTTCCATTCTATCCATTGAACCTAGTTTAAAAATAACCATGAGAATCAAGTTCCTATGACTTTGACTTCCTTGATTAATTTAATGTATGATTCTTTCTGCCTTTTTCTATTTCTTTATTTATACATCCACATATTATAATTTGCATTCTTGTCTTCCAAATGGCTGACTTATAAAATCTTAACAATTAAATTAACAGTAACATACTCCTTGAACATTTTACATAAATATAAAAATAAAATAAAATTTCTAGTTTGTTCAAAAATTATCTTAAGATAACCATTTTTTAAAGCCTTGATGAATCTCTCTTAACTTTTCAGATACTATTATAAAATTGAGACATAGCACGGTGGCTCATGGCTGTAAATCCAAGCACTTTGGTAGGCAAAGGATGGAGGATTTCTTCAAACCAGGAGTTGGAGACCAGCCTGACCAACATAATGAGATTCCTCTACCTCTACAAAAATGTGCACCTGCTGTCCTAGCTACAAGGGAGGTTGAGGCAGGAGGATCATCTGGACTTTGAAATTGAGTGAGCTATAATGACAACACTGTACCCTAGCTGGGGCAACAGAGCAAAACCCTATCTCAAAAAAATAAAAAGTTGAATACAATCAATAAGCCTTTTTCTTCTTGCTAAATGAAAAAAAACTGAGACCATACTGTACATGCAATTTTGCCTCCTGTTTATTAGTGTCTTTATTTTTCATTCAGTATTTCAGCAGCTTTGAAAATATCCCCTATGGTTGAAAAATTATTCTTTTTATTGTTATCAAACTATTTTTGGCATTATTTATAATATCTTTTACTATTATAATTAATAATTTGACTATCCTCTTTAGTCATGTATTTCTTAACATTTATGTAAAGAATATTAGCATGCTTAAAATTAATCAATGGAAAGAATGGGGTTTTATCAACAAATGAAGCTTATTTCCAAAGAAGTAAGATATGTTAAATAAACCAGCCTTCTATGTACAAATGACTTAATAAAAAAAAAATGAGAAATGGGCAAAAGCTGAGAAAAATAAATAAATGGACCTACCATAATGAAAAAAAAAAAGTCTAGCCCTTTGTCAATACCTTTCTTAAGATTTTACGGATCACCTCTATTGTCCTTAACCTTTTCCTAGAATCAAAACGCCCAAAACAAAACCTGTATTTATAGTAAACCTTACTTTAAGCACACGAATATAATGGTTTCAGATGGTGCATTCCCTAATCAGTTGGGTGACAGGGTCCATGGATTTGGGTTGCTTCTTGAATAGATGTCAATCCGTACTATCACTGTGGGGACATCTTGCTTTTGAGCGTCCTATGTGTCCTAGGATTTTTTTTCCCCAGTGAATTTTCAAGTTGGATGAATCGAAATGAAGTTTTGACCGTGTGTTAAACCTCCTTAGGGCTCATTATTGCTTCCTCAGCATGGGAATGTGTGCGGTATTTCCCAACTTAGCATGGTCTGTGAATTTAATTAGCTGGCTGTTTACTTCCTTTTCCCATTATTAATGAGCCTGTTTTAAAGAACTAGACCTACCACTAAACCTTGTAGTGGTCCTCTAGATACCTTCCCCCTTGTCGAAAAATTGCCATTTATTATAAGCTCTTTAATGTGATACTTCAACCAATTTTTAGTCTATCTGAAAGTGTTCATATCCAAGCTCATTTAGACTAATTCTTTGAGTAAAATTTTATAAGATATGCTACCCTTTTGCTTTGCTGAAATCAAGATATACCACATCTATTACTGCTTTCATCTATTAATCTCATAGCTTGATCCACAAGGAAAAAAAAAGCAATTAAATTTGCCTGGCATGATTTTTTTTCTTTGTAAAATCATACTGCTTGCTTTTCATAATTCATTTATCCTCTAGATGTCTTCCAATATTTATCTTAGGATTTGTCTTATTATTTTACTAAGAGTTGAGATGACTGGTGCTCTCCTTTAAAGAAAACACAGCCTTGTTTGCTCATAGCTTTTCCCTTTTATAGTCTCAAGTTACCTGAGAAAATAAACAAAGCTGTGTTTGTCACTGGAAAGGGAGCTCACCAAACAGATTACAATAGGCTATGTCTCCTTGTTCTCTCTTAAAATTGCAGCAGAAAAAAAAAATATATGTATGTCTTTTATTCCTAAACATTCTGGGTTGTATGGTAGAAAAGTGAAATTCATGATTTTTAAAACGAACCTGTCTTTCTTATGTTTAACAAGATCTTTATTTTATGTTAATTGCTTCAGCTTCAACTTCCTACCTTGATTTCATTTATTAATTTATATATATACACATATATATATTGCTTGTTGTTAAGCATGGTTTCAGAAAGCAGGTCAATAACATAGTCTTTCAAAGTCTTTGTGGATTTCATTATCTTCTCATTAATTAGTATATACATAATCCTTATTTTTTGCTTCAAAAACCCCTGTGGATATTATTAACATTTCTTTTTTTCGTTTCTTTCCTGAGGTTTCCTTTTCACTAAAATTTCTTATCTCATTATTGGTAATTATGTAACTTAGATCTCATTGATCTTTCTTATAGCTGCTCATTTCTATACTTTATCCATGAAATAACATTATTCATAGTCATCACTAGTATACTTCACTTAGAGTTCTCTTGATCTTTTAATTTTTATTCTTCCCTTAGTAGCAATTAACACATCCAGGCTTCTAAATTTTTTTGGAATATAACCAGATGCAATCCCCCTTTTCACATTCCTGCTTCCTAGTCAGACTAAGTCAAGATTGTGTGATTTTTAAATCCAAGAGTGGGGGAAGATGGAAAAACGTGAGCAGTTAAGAAGGTATTCCAAGATTCCTGGCACGAATGAATAGAGCTAAAGAAGAATTGGAATAGAGGAGAGAGGCGATGCTAAAAGTGTATAATAGGCCTTGGCAACTGAAAACATTTAGGAGTTAGGTTTTTTCCTTTCTTTTGTATGTCATTTCTCTTTCTAGGATGGTGAGCTAAATCGGTGCTTTTCCAAATTTCTGTGCACATTACTTAACAGAGATTTCATTGAAATCAGATTCTGATTCATTAGGTCAAAGCTGAGGCCAGGGATTCTGCATATCTAAAAAGCTCCCATGTGACATCAGTGCTGTCATTGTAAGTGACAAAACGTCCGTCTGGAATCTCTGAGGAAAGGCACCCTGTTCCACACTCATCCAAGAAAGAACTTCCTCAAATCAATGACAATAAAAGCATTCTTCTTCCAAGTGCCATTCCTAAAGATTCTAAAATAATAACGCACATGGATATGTGATAATAGTCTAAAGTATCATCCTTAAAAATAACACTTGCATTCAAAGTGCATTTCTACCTGAAAAACAAATGAACCTTTAGTTTTAGAAGTTTCAGACAAGAAGTAATGGTAGAAGGCTTGTTAGGGTTGTGATTGTTGAGTGTGAGAAGAGGAGAATATTGGTGCAGAGAATATTGAACAACCACCCTTTTGCCTAATGGAATGCAAGAAATTTTAATATATATATCCAGTCATGTAATATGAAAACTAGAAACATACATGGCTGGATATTTTTTGGACATCCTTCTATACTGTGCACTATATAATATACACATTATAATTGTACTCTCCTTATTAATTTTACTGAGGAGTAATTTGTATACAGTAAACTGCACCAGCACAAGGAGTCTCAGGGCTATGCTGGCCTAACTATTGAGTAGGGAAATGTTTGGGTTTTTTTTGCAGTTTTTGGCCGGGGCTGGGTTTGAACCCACCACTTCCGGCATATGGGGCCGGCGCCCTACTCACTGAGCCACAGGCGCCGCCTGGGAAGTGTTTTTTTCTCTTCTGTCTTCAAAAATATTTCTCATAGAACTTATGTTATTTCTTCCTTAAATATCTGGTAGAATTCATCAGCTCTCGAATTCATTTTGTTTAAGGCAGATTTTAACTATAAGTTAAACACATTTTGTTAAAGGGCAATTCAGGTTGCCTATTTCTTCTAAAACTTAGTAGTATTTATCTTTGAGGGAAATTGTTGAATTTGCCGACATAAAGATGTTGCCATTATATTCTCTTATTAATAACTTTTTAATGTTGGCGGTATGACTTGTTTTATTAATCTTGTGTTCCTAGTATTTGTAACTTTCATTCTCTTCTTTGTTTAGCAATGGTTTATCTATTTATTAGAAAATCTTTTTATAAAACTATTTTTTGGTCTGTTAATTTATTGTCTTCATTCTTTATTCTTTTTTTTAGCTGATATTTGCTCTGTTGTTTTCTAATAGTCTTATTAGCCTTCATTTGAAAATATTATCTAATTGCTTTTTTGCTAATGTCCCATTTAGAATTGTGTTACTGATTTCTAAATGTGTGAGGTTTTCTTTGATGGCTTATGGTAATTGGTTTCGATTTAATTATGTTTTCATTAGGAAATACACTCTATATAATTTCAATCTTCCTAAATTTATTGAGACTTGATCAATATGAGGTATATATCTACTTTATGAATGTTTTGCAAAATAGGAAATCTTGACTTTGTTCATTTTCTCCAAAGGGCCATCACATACCATGTGTAATTTAAAAGAAAATGTATGTGTGTATATACTTTTGGACATGTTCTCAATTACTGATTTTTTTTTTTACCAATTTTTAGAATTCTTAAAAATGTTTGTAGAATTAGTTCTTTATTTGTAGGGGCATTTCTATAGATGTTTTATTTCTATATATCTTTTAATTTTTAACTATGTGTCATGCAATTTTATATTTAGATAACTGAATTTATCAATATTAATTCTACATAAATTTTGAAACTTAGTTTGAAAGACATTTTCAATATTATAGGTATAAAATATTTTACCCATAATTATTCAATATGCCTATTATTTTAATGTAGATATTATATTTGGAGTTCACACTAGTGTAATCTGTAGATTGACCTTTCTATTTCTCTAAATACATTTTAAGCTATTCAGATACAATATCTTATTTAAATCCCCCTTTTCCATAATGATTTTAGTTGTTGCTATCTTATACTAAATTTCTTCATGTGCTCAAATCCATATCAAGAGCTATGCTCATGTTTTGTCATTGGTATATGTGTGTATGCACTAGAGTGATACTATTGTAACTAAAAAGGTAAAAAGGGTTAGCAGTATGTTTAAACATGTGATGGACTAACCTCAACTCATTACCCTTCTCCCCACCAGCATTGTTATACAAATTCTGCATTTTTTTCCCTCTATATGAAGTTAATAATAACTTACCCATTTTACTTTTCTTCAAAAATAGTTAGAATTTTCTGGAGCTTATGCAAAATTTTCATATTAACTTAGAGAAAAACAGTAACTTAATTATTTAGCTTGTCTAAGAGCAAGACTACTTTCATTTATTCAACAATATTAAAAAATAGATTTGACATATATTGATTAATTTCATCATTTGTAATGCTATTGAAAATCGAGTTTGGGGGAATTATGATTTCTAACATATTATCTTTCAGAGTATGTTACTTTATGCTAATAGTACTTTACTAAATGATAAGTTATATACTAAAATGTTTTAAAAATGTAAGTGTTCAGCTTTGTAAATTCTGAGAAATATGTAATGACTTCTCAAAGCAGGATAAAAGACTGCTACAATCCAAAGAGACATACCTTTTCACTTTGTTGATCTTCCAATACTTTTGTTTGATGATCATAAATGTCAAATTTAAGTGAAATCTATTTTTTTAAATAAGCAGTTCTATGTTTATTAGATAACTGTGTAAGTCATCTAAGAAAACCTTACTTACCCAGGGTTAAGATGTTCTCCCATGTTTTCTTCTATATACTATAAAGATTTAATTTTCTCCATTTTTCTCTTTGTATTATAAATTATATTAATAATTTTTTTAATATTAAACTGAGATAAACAATCACAGAAGATATATTTTACATGTTGCTGTATTTATTTTTTAAATTTGTGATTTAAGAGCTTTGCATCCAGCTCAGTGCCCATAGCCCAGTTGGTAGGGTGCTGGCCACACATTCCTGAGATGGCAGGTTCGAACTCGGCCCGGGACCTGCTAAACAACAATGACAATACAACAACAACAA